>BCIP01000079.1:0-10165 GCA_001599995.1 Ambrosiozyma monospora | reverse complement strand
ATAGCAGCTCTATCAACATCGGTCTTGGAGGAATATCTGTGGGCAAACTTGACAACAGTTAAGTTGGTGATGTTCTGAGTACTAATATTAGATCTTGCCCATTGTGGAGAAAGTTCTTTCTGATGCCATAGAGTTTGGAACCATCGACAAGAGCATCAAAGGAAGTCTTGAGAAATGATAAGTTTCCCCACTTGAAAAAAAAGCCAGAATCAATAGCAGTTAGATAAACCAATATTGGATCTTCAGCGTTGACATTCACCAATCTTGGTCTGATGTGAGCAACAAACGTTTCAAAGTGCAAAACCATCTGCTCTGTTCCACCTTCACAAATTCTCTGGTCACAAATCTTTTTCAAGGGATCAATAGCAACAGACAAGGCTTCATCAGAGTATTGGAATGGATATCTCAAGACCATGACATGGACACTTCAATGTCACCAGAAGATACTCATAATAAAAATGCAGCAACATCAAACACCACACCAATGACTCTCCAATTATAATATTCAATCCAGCCCAAGATCAGCTCAAAAAGACAAATAGAAGAAAGCTGATCCCACCAATTAAATGATTAAGTTAGCAGAACAATTATTCATTAGGTCCCTCAACATTGAAAGATTGAGCAGAGGGGACCCATTTGAGAAGTTGGAGATGATGTTAAAAATGAAACCGAGAATGAATAAAAAACAATTTGAATATGAGAGGTTATAAATTGAAGATGAAGAAGGCAGATGACGCTGCGATAATCATAAGTGACGAATTAGAAGAAGTGAAAATTGACCAGAAGGACGCACTGAAATACCACATAAAGCTGTGTTTGAAGCAGTATTATCAATGAAGTTTAGCTCAAGTTGAAGACAGGAGAGGTAAGAGTGGTTTCAGTATATGTACCATCAACAGTGAAGGAGAAGAAGATGTTTGTGGAACAGTGCGGAAGAAAAATTGATGAGAGAGATGGATCATGGTGGAGAAGCAGTCTGGGCGATGTTTTCTTTTCCAACGATTTGAAAACCTACAACACAAACTATACCAAACGTCACCTCTCATGGTGAGTTTAACAGAAGACTGGATAGGATTTACATCACCCCAAGATTATTCCAATCGAAATTATCATTCACAACTCATCATWTGATTCAACTAATCTTGTGGATAGCTAACGTGGAAACAGGCAAACCACTGTATAAGATCAGACCCAACATCAGTAATAACAGCACTCATGTCAACTTTGTCACAGCATTCGATTTGCCAGACTACTCTGATCTCAAATTAAAATTGGATGTTTTTTGCACCAAAACAGTTCAAAGAGCCAAGGCTCTTTCTCKTTATTTAAACATTTTTGGGGWAAACGTTACCAACAACAACGACATCTTCGGTAAAGTTACTGCAATTAGTTCGCCAATTAACAACCTTACTGAACATTAATGAGACGTATGCACATTTACAGAAAAGAGCCAAGAACTCTTTCTATGCTCAGTTGATTACACCCATYAAAAAGATAGGTACTGACATGATTTGTCGTGCAACACTTGAGATTGTGTCGGAATTTACGTCTTACAACTTCTCTCTCTTCACCTCCCAACAACAACAACAACAGCAGCAGCAGCACCAACAGCAACAGCAACAACAACGTTGGGAATCAACCCCATCATTAACTGCAGCTCAAAAGGACACTCTAGCAAGAGATATTACTATCAGGGAAATTCAAAAGGCCTTAAAACAGCATTTRGCATCGAATCCAGAGTCMGCACCAGGGAAAGATGGCATCAGTTACCGTTTCATAAATAAAGCCTTTTCAGTCACCGGTTCACTCCTAGTGGAGGTCTTCAACAACCTATTTACAGCTACAGAGTTACCGGAAACAATGAAAGATAATGCCACCACAACATTATGTTAAAATCAACATTTACTTGGAGATATTAATAAAAATAAGTACACRTCATTTTTTCCCATCRCCAAAGTTCCATATAAACATTCCAGTTAATGTGACAGCGACGCAATTGAAGAAAGTGGTACAAAAAGTAGTTCAATACTACCAATACCTTATAACAATTAACTARTTGCTGTTAAAGGGATCATTGAATTCGATGATCCTCCTACTATTTTTTATAATATAACATATATTTATACCTAAAAGTCTAATCGAAATCGATTAATATAATTTGGAACTTTAAAAAAAACAGAAGCCTACACTATAATCTACAAAGACTTCATTCAACAACTCCTTACCATCAAAACCACCAACATCACCGACACCATACTCCAACTCGACTTCCAGAAGGCATTTGTTAGAGTTGATCAATACCTGCATCAGTAACTCACAAGCATCAACATTCCTGAAGGAATTATCAACATCATAATGTTACTGGTCACTAAACAGCAAGGTCAAGGTAGCATTAACAATATCCTCAGCTCTCCATTTAAGTTCTATCAAGGTTTAAGGCAAGGTGACCCATTAAGCTCACTGCTGTTTGCCATAGTCATGGACCCTTTCAACAGAACCATCAACTACCACATCAAAAGAATTCAAGTCTCACCGCAATTGGCCAAGCCCAATCAAGCTAATGSTGGGTGAAGCCAGAGGAAATTCTGGTGGAGGCTCGTAGCGGTTCTGACGYGCAAATCGATCGTCAAATTTGGGTATAGGGGCGAAAGACTAATCGAACCATATAGTAGCTGGGTTCCTGCCGAAGTTTCCCTCAGGATAGCAGAAGCTCGTATCAATTTTATGAGGTAAAGCGAATGATTAGAGGTSTTGGGGTCGAAATGATCTTAACCTATTCTCAAACTTTAAATATGTAAGAAGTCCTTGTTACTTAATTGAACGTGGACATTTGAAAGAAGAGCTTTTAGTGGGCCATTTTTGGTAAGCAGAACTGGCGATGCGGGATGAACCGAAATCCCACCACAATTTGATCTTCCACTTCAAACAAGAATTCTATTCATCAACACATACAGCCACTTTCAACTATACTATCTGTACCAACATGACTCTCGTGCCCAAAACAACAACYTAACAAACACATCAAAATCATAAAAAAGAAAATATTCCCACATACAACAACAACAGCAGCTGGCCGAGAAATACAGAAAAAAAGCTTCTTCAATGTACCCCAACAGRGACTCGAAAACACCACTTCACATGGGAGGTTCTTAACAGAAAAGACTCTGCAATCAGAGCACACAGTAACAGATTCGCAGGTGATCCAGTATTTGGCAGACTAAAACGGTCAATGCACGGGCATGATTTCCTTCTCCATMATGACTACACSAACCACAACACCTACAAAAGCAAGTTATATGCAAACTTAAGAAATCATACCGGCAACTASGATATTATCTTGAATAATGGTTTGAACTCACCGAATGCAGCCCATCCAACCATAACACCAAAGTGAAGTACGCACAACTGGGAAAATCCACAACAAAGAATAGAAGCCATTTTCATCGACCAACTCTCTCCCATCATTATGGCCTACACCAACACACAAATTACAACAACTTATCGAGAGAAGTATTTCGACAGTAGCAATTACCTTGTGTAAGAGTGGGTGTTCAAATAAGACTTTCTTGGTAAGTGCAGGGTGTGTTAGACAATTGAGGTCTATCTCTTTTTATTTATTTAATGGAATACAAAATAAAGACAGTCTGAAAATAGAGGAATAAGTCCAATATTTATAGACGGAGACAAAAACAAGTACAACATATAAAATAAGCCAATTGCGTTAAAATTAGAAAGCAATTGGAAAACTAATAAAAAGGAGTTCGGTAAACTAAAAGCTTAAAATGGAAATGCAAATTTCAAATGGATGTAATAACAAATGTAATATCAAATTTCAAGTAAATGTAATAGTGAATTTCAAGTAGATGTAATTATGAAGCTGAACTTATTTTAACACTCTTCCTTCGGATTCATAATCAACTTCTTCAAATGACGAAGAGTAGAACCATCAAGAACCTTGGTCAACATATCAGAGATATTCTGTTTGGTATTAACATAAGTAACCTTAACCACTTTCTTCGCCACTAGGTTTCTGATGAAGTGATACTTGATGTCAATGTGCTTACTTGCCTGATGATTAGATTTATGGGAAGCTAAAATTAAAGAAGCCAAATTATCACCAGACAATTCGATATAAGTACTGTTCAAAGCCAAGTTCTTCAACAAGTTAGAGAAACAGATAGCAGACTTTAAACCTTCAGTGACCGAAATATACTCACTTTCAGCAGTAGACAAAGTAACCACCTTTTGCTTAACCGAGCCCCAAGAGACAACATTGTTGTTGAACATTGTGATAAAACCTGATTGAGATTTTCTGTCTGGATCTGAGGCAAAATTGGCATCTGTCACAACATGAATCTTGTACTTACCATCTTTAGAATAATCATTGATCAACTCATTCAAAGGCTTTTTGGCATTAATCAATCTGGCATCAATAGTAGCAATTGGGCAATCTTTCTTGCAGTACAACAAACCATCGGATTTTGTCTGAATCAAATATTGCATAACCCTTTTAGCGGAATTCAAATGGACCAATTGAGGTTTAACCAAAAATTGGGAAAGCAAAGACACCGAATAAGCAACGTCAACTCTGACAGTGTTGGCAAGATACAAAATAGTACCAACCAAAGAACGGTACAGAGAATGTTCTTCAGCAGTAAGTGGTCTGGTAGGAGAATTAAACAACTTGGCACCTTTGGAAAGTGGGGAATCAATCAACTCGGCTGGAGGAGTAATGCCGTAATCCAATTGAAGTTTTTCAATGGATTCTCTCATATTGATATGATAACCGTTAGAGACCTTATCAATGTTGATACCTAAGAAAACAGATGGAGCACCTAAATCCTTCATCATAAATCTTTGGCTTAGCTTACTGATTACGTCATCAACAATTTCTTGTGTGGCGCCGCAGCAACAGCCGTCATCCACATAGACCAAAAACATACAACCTTCTTTGAAGAAAAGACAAGGATCCACCTTTGAAGATTCAAAACCAATATCTTCAAGTGCCTTCTTATATTCTGACCAGAAAGCAGCTGAGCTTGTGGCCAAGCCATACAAAGAACGGTGGAGCAACCAGACATAATTGGAAGTATCTGTACCAGAACCAAATGGAGGTTTGAAGTAAACAGGATGATCTAGCTTACCATTCAAAAAAGCAGTTTTAACATCAACCTGATTGACAAACCAAGAATTCACAGCAGCATAAGATAGAACAAATCTGAGAGAATCAAAGCTTGAAACCGGAGCATAGGAATCAATATAACTTTCGCCAATCTTCTGCATGAAACCTTTGGCAACCATACGAGTCTTGAAGCGTTCCTTATTGTTTGGGCCTTTCTAAACATCAAAAACATAACGACCATTAATGATCTTAGTGCCTTTTGGAACATCTTCAATCTTAACCAAAGAGTAAACCGAATGCTCTTCCAAAGATCTATTCTCATCGTTGATTGCGTCATATCATTTCGTCCATTCATCAGTTTCCATGGCTTCTTCCACAGTAGTTGGAATATCATATTTACCACCACCAGCAGCAAAGAAAGCACGTTCTTTACCATAACCCAGAACTTCTCTAACAGGAGGAGGTAACGACTTTGGATCATTGACGTTAGTTGGTGGGAGCGGTTCGTAAACAACCATCATGCTAGTGCCATCATCTCTCTTCCGTTGTTTAACAACGCGCTCCGTACTAATGGTATTTTCGATAGGAAGAACAAGTTCTCTTGGATGATCGGATTGAGGGTTAGGTAGAGGAGGGATTGGAGTGACAACATTAGGGTGAATGGTTTCATAAGGAACCAAATCATGAGAGACATTGCTAGTTAATGGAACAAAATCAGGAGGCAAATGTTGTAATCTTCTGGATCTTCTAACAACAGCTAAAGGTCTGTTCATATCAACATCGTTGGAGTTCGAATGTGTGTCTGGAGTATTAGAAGCAGTGAGTGATCTCTTTTGAGCATGTGATCTTGGTCTTGGGATTAATTGATTTGAAATAGGGACCAAAGCAGTGGGGGTAGGAACAGGTGGAGTAGAGGTTGTTGAGTTAGGAGACACTTCTTGTCTGTGGACATCAACAACACGTTCAGTGTTAGCAACACCCGACGCAATTTCATTAGCACCAGTGCGGGATAGCGACTCTGGACTTGGAGTTAGATTTGGAGTTAGATTTGGAGTTGGATTTGGAGTTGGATTTGGGTTGTAGCGAGTGACGTGTAAAGGAGGCATCACCGCTCTTTCAGTTTCATGATCAACATTAGCGACAGACTCATCAACTGGACTACCTGGTTGTTCAACCTCATAGTACAAATTATCCCCATACTCGACGAATTCAACGTAATCCATCTCATCATCTTCATCAACATCTTCAACGGTTGCCCTAACAACCTTGTTATCAGCATCACGGAATGCAACAGCATTACCAGGAGTTTCGTTAATCTGACTAGAAACAGCATTGATATCAGGAGCTTCGTTAACCTGATTAACAACAATACCAGCATCAATATCCATAGGATCTGAAGGAACAAGATGATCATGACTAGTATCAGCAGAACTATCATTCATCTGAACAAGAGCACCAGCAGATGGAACAGGAGATGGTTCAGGAGTTGGAGAAACAGGATTAGATTCAATAATTGCGGAACTACCACCACCAACATTCTTAAAAGCACCACCACCATGTCCACCAGCATAACTAACAGCGGACTCAATAATAATAGATGAAGAACCAACATCATCATTTTTGTCAGTCTCAAACAACACATTGTCCTTGTTACGATTATAATAAGGGAAATAAACAACATTATCAACGTTGAAGTCACCTGTGCGAGCAACTCTTCCGTTCTTAAGATCACCTTTCAAATAATAAATGATCTTATCAGTACCATCATAACCTAAGAACACCGAAGCACACAATTGTTTGGTAGCTTTTTGAACGTTGTTTGGATTTCTGACATAGACCCTAGCACCAAATGGGATAAGATTTAGCAGATTAGCATTACTAGCTCTATGATGGAACCGTTCATATGGACTATCCTTGTTGTGGAAGCTGTGAACATTATGGCTGAAAACAGCATGCTTCAAAGCCATTTCCCAGTATTTTCTTGGCAAACCGGACTCAAACATCAACTTTTGAACCTTCTTCACCATCAATCCATTAGCATTCTCAGCCGAACCGTTCTGATATGAGTGTCCAGGAGAGGTAAATTCTTGGTGAATTCCATTAGTATTGCAGAATTGTTTAAGTTCGATGGTGTGAAACTCATTATCAGAACGTAAGAAGCAAACATTCAACTTGAAACGATTCAATTGGTTCATTATCTTTCTCAACCACACAATAGTTTCCTCAGTAGCTTGTGACTTGCGGTTCAAAATTGAATACC
Source organism: Ambrosiozyma monospora (assembly GCA_001599995.1). Classification (NCBI taxonomy): domain Eukaryota; kingdom Fungi; phylum Ascomycota; class Pichiomycetes; order Pichiales; family Pichiaceae; genus Ambrosiozyma; species Ambrosiozyma monospora. The sequence goes on along the minus strand of BCIP01000079.1, from coordinate 2,783 downwards.
AAATATATTGGGATCCAACATCTTTCAAAATCAACCCATACTTTCCACAGTATGGACCAATGAGATCGACAACCAACTTTTCACCAACCAGCGGTTTCTCTTCAACTTTAACTTCAGATTTGGATTTGCCTTTTTCCTTTCCATGGGATTTGTTAACATTAGCAGCACAAGTTGAACAATTATCAGTGGTTCTCTGTAAGGCACTCCAAGGAATAGTACCTTTGGTGATCTTTCTTAATTCAGAAGCAGAAGCATGTGTATTTCTGACATGCAATTCAGGCAAATCTTCAACTCTAATATTAGTGGATCTGATGAAAAATCCCTTTTCACCTTGGTTGGAATCAACATAATACAAACCATCTGATTGCAAATGACCAGACATAACCACTTTACCACCATTCAAGACATCAACTTTACCTCTGCCATAGGCAATAGTCATACCAGCATTGTCCAGCTTAGAAACTGAGATCAAGTTGATAGGAGCCTCTGGACAATAGCAAGCATCCTTCAACAATAAGGGACCTAACTGATAGTCACCTCTCAAGCTGCACGTCAATGAACCATTCAAACCTTCAATGATACAATTTGACTTTCTCAAAGATGACTGAACAAAATGCTGCTTTTCATTCATGACATGGGCTGTGGAACCACCATCCATAATCTTCAAGAGCTTGTTGTTACCATTCAATTCAGAAGAAAAATGAACCTTTTCAACAACTGGAACCACCTTACTAACATTAGCCTTCTCAAGACGTTTCTTTGGTTTCTTGCAATTATGAGCCATATGACCAAGCTCACCACAGTTAAAGCGAATCAAACCATTAGTTTTACCTTTACCATTCTTAGATGCTTTGGACTTGTTAAACTTACCCTTGAACTTACCTCTCTGATGAGCAAAGTTAACCTTCTCTGTATCAACCTTGAAATCAGCATTCTTAACCAATTTTTCGATCTGATGAATTGACAAGTCTTCAACTGACTTGTTAAGATTCTGACGTGAATAGATCGACAAGGACTTCACCTTTTTTGGACCGACTTGGAAAATGGAGAAGAATTTAGCAACATCACTAAACTCTGGTCTAAAGGCAGTGATAACTTTCATCTGATTTTCTCTCTTCTTAGCATCCATATTGGCAAAACCAGCAAAGAAGTTAGCCATATAAGTTAAGACAATGTGTTCACTCATATCCAACACCTCTTGATTCAATTGGGCTAATAACTCAAAACCACCAGTAGAAATCAATGAAGAATCTGAAAACTCGTCACTAAAATACTTTTCCAAAGCAATTTTGATCACAAAATCGAGTTTACCAGGAGCAAAATCTTCTTCTTCAGCTGTACCATTGTTGTGGACAAAACTCAAAGCTCTGACCAACTGAGCATCACCTTGAACCAACTCAGGTTTAAATCTCATGAAGATACCGTTCAACCATTCCCAAAAGAAAATAATTTCCATTAGTGAAGCATTTTTGGCTGGTGTCTTTTCGATCTCGTATCTCATGTTTTCAAGATCTTTCTGCTCCAAATCCTCAAAACCTAGAGGAAAGGTATACTTTTCAATAATAGTTGCTGACATAATTTGTGAGGGTGGATGTGAGTTCTGTGAGTGTGAATGTGGATGTCTGAATAAGAACAAGGCAAAGATTGGAAATCTATCGAGAGAAGTATTTCGACAGTAGCAATTACCTTGTGTAAGAGTGGGTGTTCAAATAAGACTTTCTTGGTAAGTGCAGGGTGTGTTAGACAATTGAGGTCTATCTCTTTTTATTTATTTAATGGAATACAAAATAAAGACAGTCTGAAAATAGAGGAATAAGTCCAATATTTATAGACGGAGACAAAAACAAGTACAACATATAAAATAAGCCAATTGCGTTAAAATTAGAAAGCAATTGGAAAACTAATAAAAAGGAGTTCGGTAAACTAAAAGCTTAAAATGGAAATGCAAATTTCAAATGGATGTAATAACAAATGTAATATCAAATTTCAAGTAAATGTAATAGTGAATTTCAAGTAGATGTAATTATGAAGCTGAACTTATTTTAACACAACTTCGTTCCACAGTATATCCAAACAATACAATCGCCTCAAAACAGATGAACTATTGATTATACCCTCCACCACAACAAAAACAAACAATGAATGGTTACACTGCTGGAGCATAGTGGCTAAACACCAACACAAATTCCCAGGATCATTGGAATACTTGCATCTCTATTTACTAGGAAATCTACAAAAACAACTGTCTAAAACATCAACACAAACATGTATCTTATGCAGAAGTAGTGATGAAACTCTCCACCATCTCATGGAACAATGATGGATCACCAAGAAAATCTGGTATCTTCTCCAACAGCAACAACAGAATCACAACCGACATTCTTTCCCATAACCTACAACAGAAACTCTGGACTGTCCCATCCTCCCAATCCCACATCTCATACAACTAAACAACTATATTCAATTAGTCATCAAGTTAGGAAATCAATACAGGTTCTCAACAGAGCAAAAACAAGAAWTCAACACAAACAACCTCTGCTCAATATTAAACACCATCATAATACAACAACAATTACCACTGAGACTCATATTATTTCTAATTTCACAGGCTAGSCAGAACTCTATTATTTCCACTTCCTTATACTAATAAATCTCAAGGAAAAAAAAATACATATACATACTTTTACCTTGCATTTTCTTTAAACTCATTTTCTTTTTCATCTTCATTTGTACTCCTTGGAGTTAAATGGCCACATACCTACCTCCAGTTCTCCATACAGTTC
>BCIP01000078.1:0-10889 GCA_001599995.1 Ambrosiozyma monospora | reverse complement strand
GGAGCAGACTTTCTGGCAGCCTTGGAGGCCAATTGCTTTCTTGGAGCCTTACCACCGGTAGACTTTCTTGCTGTTTGTTTGGTTCTAGCCATTGTATTGATTGTATGGATGTGTTAATGGATGATGAGAAAGAGTAATTAAGAAAACATGACTGGAGTTGAGATGATTTTGAAAAGAAGTGGGAAGAGGATGTTTTATATAAAGTTGATGAAGGGTACGCTTACGCTGTTCCCTTCTTGGTGTTTGTTTACAAACAGCCACGAGTTCCGAGTCTCGAAGGCGTGTTCAAACTCCATATTCGAAGTTGGAGTTCCAGAAGCGTGTTTCCCATGCTCACAGTTACGCACCCAGTGAGTAAACCTGGGTCCTAACAAAACGCGCTCAGCAGACCCACGTTTACACAGGTGAGTAAATCTGAGCACGTTCCCTGAGTTTGAACTCACCGCGTCGTGTGCTTCTCTTTTCTGTCAGATAAACAAATCCCCAATTACTCTGTAGAAAGCTTCAACTCATTATAAAACAACACAGATCCCCACTTCTTCCAATCAATTTTCAATCATGTTTCCAATTCATATCTTCTTATTCATCATCAGTCAGTGAAACACTATCACAGTCAACACACACTAAACACAAATACATATAAATCAAAAATGTCCGGCAGAGGTAAAGGTGGTAAAGGTTTGGGAAAAGGTGGTGCTAAGAGACACAGAAAGATTCTTAGAGATAACATTCAAGGTATCACAAAGCCAGCTATCAGAAGATTAGCCAGAAGAGGTGGTGTTAAGAGAATTTCCGCTTTGATCTATGAAGAAGTCAGAGTTGTCTTGAAGTCCTTCTTGGAAAATGTCATCAGAGATGCTGTTACCTATACCGAGCACGCTAAGAGAAAGACTGTCACTTCTTTGGATGTTGTTTATGCCTTGAAGAGACAAGGTAGAACCTTGTATGGTTTCGGTGGTTAAACATCTGGTTTTCATTTTTCTTCATCAATTTTTTTTTTCTCATCTGTTTATTATTTTTTTGTTTTCAAAGTGTACATTAGTTTTCGTTAATCATATCCTATCATTCCTATTCAATTCTCATACAAAGTAATATCGTGTCATTGTAACGACGTTTATGCTTTCAAACACAAGTGAAAGTGGCCGTTACCAAGGAAGATACCCGTAAAAGTGCAATTTTGAAAAGGTCAAAGTTAAGAGACCAGTGCGAAAAAACGGCCTTCTGTAGATCTGATTCCCATAGTTAACGAGCCTTAACTATGTGATCGAAACGCTCTGTGCGCCCATCATTTTCAATGCTTGGTTTTGGTCGACCATCTTTCAGCAATAAGTAACAAGCCGGTTCACCGCTCACCACAGTGGGTATTTCTATGAAGAAGGGAAGTACATCGAATCCGATGAGTTAGTTTTTTGCGTTAGCTTGAAAATTGAAGCTTGAATTGGAATTGTCAATTGGCTGATCGATATATATAACAAAAAGTGCTCACGAATAGATATAGAGAGAGAAATAAGCTGATGTTTAACACTATAAAGGGAAAAGAAAAAAAAACAAATAAAACGGCCACATCGGTATGACTTTGACATGGATGACCGATGGTAGGTCAAACTTATAAGACATGGGTCAATCATCTCATTTCTTCAAATGAATTTCCAAAATAGAGACATTCTTCTCAACTAACTCCTCTTTCAAAACCAAAGTCTTCAAATCATAATCACCACCATTCTGAGAACGGAAACGATAAGGTTCAGCAGTCTCAACAGCACCCAAATACTGTTTCCAATCACTCACAATCCCATCAACTTGTTCCTGTTCACACATACCAGCATTAAAAGCAACAAAAGGAGGCAAAACATCAAACCCAGGATAAAACAACACATTATGTTGAATAGGATACAACACATTAAACAACTCACCACCAATACCAAGCTCACCATAATAACTCTTTGGTCCACCAGCAGTAAAAGCCAATAAAGCACGTTTGCCTTTAAACACACCTTCACCGTATCTTTCCCCATGGGGTTTCTCAGCACTGAATCCAACACCATAAGCGTACCCCATGGAAAACACACGATCGACCCAACCTTTCATGATGGCAGGCCAGGAGGACCACCATAGTGGGAACAGGAAGATGACTGTGTCACTCCATGCCAATTTCTCTTGTTCTTTCTTGACATCTTCGGTTAGTTGGCCGTGGGTGTATCCGATCATGGATTGCATTGCGATAATCATTGGTTTTGATTTTGGGTTTGTTTCATCAGTGCCGTATAGTGGGAAGTCAGTTGAGTCGATTTCGGATTTCCAGTTCATGGCGTAGAGGTCAGAGGTTTGCACTTCGTGTCCTTGTTTGGTTAGTTCGTCAATGGCTGTTTTGAAAAGTAAACCGTTCAATGATCTTGGTTCTGGATGAGCGTAGATGATTAAAACCTTCATTTTTGGAATTGGTTAGCTTGATGAGTAATTGTCAATGATTTGTAATTGTAGTTGTGATCTGATGATCTGTAATGAAAGAACAAAACCCATAAACCAACTGTTCAACTATATTTATTGAAATTGGAGAAATCGGTGGGTTTTTATATGGAAGTTCATCTTTTCATTTTCTTTGTGGAACGTGTGGCATATTCAGTCATTTGGTGTTGAGTTTTCTGTACCAACGACGTAAGTACGGTATAACAAGTACTGTTTGACCGGGCCAGAAAACATGATGATTTCAAATTGCAGATGAGCCTTCAAATTTTTGTTGAACCTCTGCGGATTATCAGATGCTGTAGCCTGTCAAGCAGTTAACTTCGGCTCGGTAATGCTGGTTATTCCCGCTCTCTATTCTTTTGGAAATGTCATGTGTGTGGTCACGTGAACTGGCACTGGATGATTAATCATGGAAATAAGGAAATACCACTGTATGTCACGGAAATAAGACGATGAGTGGATACCCAACATCTTCAATAATTCAAATGTGTCTCTTAACTTGATTTTTAATCAGTTTTCGAAGATATTCAGAGATTTAGAGGTAGCTGGTGCAGAGATGTTCCTTCTACTCGCATTGTCCGAAAACAGTGATCCTCCCGACTCAGTTAGTCCGGCAGTCAGGTACCGTTAGTTTATCAAATCAAGGCATGCCTCAGCATGATTGATATCATTAAAAGAGGACCTGTTGCCTCAACTAAAAACAACTTCAACCCTCTTTCAGAATCACTTGGATCCAAAAGCAAAGAAATCACGGTATATCACATCCGTTGACTTCACCATGGCCTGCCCACCAACCCACTCAGAAGAAATCTAAGCCGAATCCCCAAGGAACAAAACCACCTGACTATGAAGCAAATGAATGACTCCTTCCGTCGAAACAAATATACTCTCCCCTACTGCCAATGTGATGTCCCTTTCAGCTCCTAGATTTTGCACATGATCATGATTGTTCCCCTATGGATGGCTAGATAAGACGATTAGTTTTAAGTTTAATCTGATGTCGGATGATGGTTCAACTCGTTAGACCATTTTGGTTCTTCTTCATGAGTCTGCTATAAAGTCACCAATATCGATATCAGCATACCACACAACATTACAGAATTACAATTAATACAAATATGACAGATGTTGAATCAGCTCACTTACAATTAGCCCCACATTTCGGCACATCAGATACCCCTGTCAATGGAGTTTATCCAAATGACAGTAGGTCAAGATCAAGGTTACTTTCGAACAACAATTTCCATGAGTTTCAAAGAATCGTGGTTCAACTTCCCATTGACCTGATACTACACATCTTGACAATGATCATCGCGTCAAGATATAGATTTGAGAAATGGTTCAAGCTCATAGGAACAAGTCCTCTGATAGATGCCTCGTTAAGTTTACTGATCCACAGAGCCAAGTGTAGGATCAGTCTACACGAAGACAGTTTCTCGATCAAGCTTCATGAAGAAGATACAGACAGGTACAACGTGCATTATCATTATTTGACAAGTTTTCATAAGTTGGTGAAGTTAATGGAAGGCCATAGACTATTGGTTGAGAAGATTGAACTATACGATTGTGGGAACAGTCAAAACAATCAATTGATAGATGAACTACTATGTCAACCTGAACTATACAAATCAATCAGTATCTTCAACGCCACTGAAAAGACACTTACGATAAAGCCAGCATCTTGTTTCAACAAAGTGCAAGAACTACATCTGTATGCCGTGACACCAGTCACGAATTCAATTGAATGGTATGGGGCCCATTTCCACAACGTTGCTCATTGTGTCATTGTCATTCCACGTCGTTATGATCTTAAGATCCTTGATTTGTTGCCCTTGTTGAGGGATTGTTTGGAGAGTGTTAATTTTGAATTTAGAGATATTAAAGATTTCATCCAGTTTAATGATTATGTCGATAGTTTAACTGCTTTGGATCACTGTGTTGAATTGCTGAAGCAAAGAAATGTTAGTGTTGATATTTGTCCATTTCATATGGAATTGATGTGATTGGCCACAGCAGGACTAATTCATACCTTTTTCAAACATTATACGTGGCCATGGAATTTCATGGAATAGGGTGTTAACTGGTTTCAACCAGCTGGGATTTGCACATGTTGTTTTAATACTCTCGTTTTTAATACATTTTCTTTTTTTGGGATAAGTTTGACATCTATCTTCAGGAGTTCGGTCATATGGGAAGATTAAGAGGCTGTTATTTCGAGTTGCGTAATGAAGTCCAATTCCATATGTGGTCTTCTAGTAGAGTTCTTCAACCAGCTTATCGTTATCCGACATATACTACATTCACTAAGTAAATTTGCATCCTCGGTGGCAATATGGCATGGTTCGTAAGTTGAATTATCAATCACTGCAGCATAGATAATTGCTAGCTATAGACTAGTTGTAGAATAGTTCCCGGTGTAACACGAAGAAGGAAACGGTGGCCGAAGATGAAGAAGATCAACAATGGAAGTCACGACACAAAAGTGTGTTGTGGATCGGGATCCGTAAGTAGTTAAGGCAGGTGCGCACTCCGCACTCCGCACAATTTAGCACGTACAGTGAGAGCATTTCCGGCAAAGCTGCTATAACCAGTTAGAGCACATGGTGAGCAGTATAGGAGTCAGCTTATTCCACCAGCCAGCTGCCAGTCTCCAGCATGGCCCAGTGTGTGGGTGTGTTTCAAGGTACTGGAGCATGGAGGTCGCCAAGTGACATGACAGAAGATCAGAAGATACACGGAGCTATAGAGCTAGACTCCACCGTCCAGAGGAGAACTTGAAGCCTCTGAAGGTAGGTCCATATCACATCCATCAAGACTTAAAGATCAACAACTTTGACTCTTTCCCACCATATTTTCCTCTTAGAAAATCTTCCTTGTATAACATCTGGATTTTGGTGCTGGTATATTCAAAGAACGATGTACGTCAACTCCATGGTCCCCATTTCAACGTCCACATCTGGTAAGTCCTCGCTTGACGAAGATCAACAATTCATAGGTATTCAAATCCCAACAGCATCAACAAATAAAAAAGTGGTTGACTCAGTTAACTCAGCTGATTATACAGGAGATGACTCTGTCTCCAGATCTCAAATTGACAAGAACAAGAGAAACGGCGAATACTTCAAGACAGATTCAATTTTTAAGCTTATGGATAACGAAGACTACAAAGTTATTCTCAACACTATTTCTTCAAATCATCCTGAATTATCAACTGAGATTCAAAACTTGTGTTTAGCAAGAGTTGACAGAAACATGAATCGTATAATCAAAGATAGACGTTACACAAGACTATTCACAGTGGGGTATGTTCCAACACCAACCTCAACAACAACACAAACACAGAGAAAGAAATCCAAAGACAAAATTGGAGTCTCAGCACAGAACGGTAAACAAAGAGTGGAGAAGCAACCACAGCCATCATCCCTTCCTCATCCTCTTCCAAGTTCAACTTCAAGCTACGGTACCACTGGTGGGCTGTACGTGCTCGTGAACAAACCATCTATTGAAGTGGCACTAAGAGATATCCAAACTTTGATCTTCTCAGGTAACAGACTAGCGTTGAGCAAATTGAAATCTATTTTGGACTGTGCATGTACCGATATCATTGATTTCAAAAGGGCCATTTTGACAAATTATAAGAAGAAAACCAAGAGAAAACGAAGCTACTCTTCAGAGACCAGCACCACTTCATTGTTTCAGCAGCAACAACAACCTATATCACCATTGGGTGCAGAGTCTAAGAAGAAAATCCATGAGATGGTTCAATTGGTTGGGATGACCATTTCTGAAAGTTTTGATTCTCAGTTTGTCGATGTTATCAATTTCATTGATCGAACCTATAGCACAAAGAGTGATGGCCAGAATACAGCGTCAATTCAATCAATCAAAGGTCTTATTCTGTCATTATATGGATCAATGAACAAGTTTGCTGCAATCTTCAACAAGTATGGCAACTTATCCACAAAATCAACTCCATTAAAGTTAGGTTCAGTTAAATTTGACGCTTTGCTAAACAAACTGGAAGCAGCCGGTATCACAACTGAAGATCAACTGGAACAATACCAGAACATAGACATTGAAAGTGACAATGATGATCTATCTGAAGAAGATGCACTATACCAAGGTGAGCCAATTGGACACGCATATGGCTTATCCCGTCCTAGTTTTGGATCCGTCAATGGTGTCATCGGTGATAGTGGCACTGCTGCTGGTCCAGCGAGAATGAAGAGACTCAAAGAATCACATTCGGCTTCAAGTATCTTTGATTTCGGGTTGTCCCCAACGGCCTTCTCTGCGGAAGAGGATGAGAATGGGAATGTTGTGTTGCCGCCTTTGAGAAATTTGTATCCTCCGGAAGGTAGAATGTCTTATTTTCCTAACAATAATTTCAATATGCATTGGTGAAAGTTAGTGTATAGGATAGGATGGGTTCACGTTGTGAATGTTTTCTTTTTTTGTTTAAATTGGCTTTGATTTGCTTTATTTTTGGTAGATTTCGGTTTCTGCTTTTGGATTGGCTAGTGATTTAGATACCTAACAATTAATTTACCTAATTTTGAATTAAGTTATTATCTTTTGCTTATAAAATTGAATTTCTTGCTTTGTATGACTTTAAGTTTAAATGCAGTGCAGCCTTTTCGGTGTTTCATAGGATTAGGCCAACCAACATGTGTTATAAGTTAAGTAACATTATGGCCGTGCTATAAATTGACCGATTTCTTTTCTGTTTGATAGCTGTTTATTAATCATTTTGTTATAATTTGCCGTCTTTTTGATGATATACTAGAAAATCTAAATGGGAATTGGCATTTATCACTTAAGTCGAGACTTAGCCGATAGAGCTAACGTAAGTAAGTAAGTTAGTTGTATGTCGTCGTGACTCGTGTCAAATCTCATATAATTAAAAAGTTGGGCATCTGAGGCACGTGACACGACCCTGGACTGGCCACAGTTTCTTCCTTCAGCTGCTCAATTGTTAGTAGACAAATTCCCAAATAGGGAACTGGCTCTGGTGAGAGAGGGTGAGTGAATACTGATTTGGGAATATTGGATCTAGCAATTTAGCAGCTTCTGCATTCCGGTGTTGAAGAAAAAAATCACACCCTGGGGATTGGTTCCTGGGTTCTAACTTCTGGACCAGCTGACCAATACACACAACATCCTACAACCCAACGAAGTCAGCATCTCCATGAAATGAACACCAAGCCTGTTTGTTTCCCAAGAACACACCAGATTCAGTACAGTACAGTCGTCATAACTGGACAGCCAAACCCGTGCAACGTCATATCGAACATTTCACAAAAAGTTGAAAAACTGGATCTAACCGTTCCTAGAAATGGGATGGGAAAGAGGCTTGACATTATTGGCCATGATCCCCCTGTATTATAAGTCAGTTGAAGGTTTGGTTTCTTGACAAAAAATGTATCTGTTTCTTTTACTCTGGATCCTGATATTTCTCCAACAATACACAAGTTATAGTCTATGTCACAAGAGAATCAAGAAGGTCGAGAAATTCAAGAAGGTCAAGAAGTTCAAGAAGGTCAAGAACATCAAGAAGGTCAAGAAGTTCAAGAAGGTCAAGAACATCAAGAAAACAAAGAGATTATTCGCACGTCTGACTTTGATCCAAAGATATATGATTCTGACGACCCTAAGTCTACATCCATTCTTCACTATAATCTGTGGAGAGTGTTTATTAATAACATTCTTCCTGAAACTGAATTATCGCAACAACAGCAACAATCTGATCAATCCTCTGCGCAATCATCTGGTCAACAACCACCCACCGGTGATGATGATACAAGATCATCCACACATGAAGATGCTCAAAGTACAAACATTACAGCCCAAGAACCTTCAGCAACCATAAGACATCAAGAAGAAGATATTGATTCCACACACATTCCTCATCCACGGGCACGTACCGATCAAACCAGCTTACACCGAGAAGATCCAAATGACTCACTATCAAACTACTGTGCAACTGCCTCCCCAGATATAACAAGACGTTCAGTGAAAAGGAACCCAGAGGCAAGAGAAAAACTATGGAAGCTCAGTGACTTTAATAAGCGTGAGAAGAACTATCCTGGTTGTACGGTGACCATTGCTGACTTTAGTCAAACAAGGTTCAGGTTTGAGAGAAGAACCATTTATACGAAAGAAGCACATGGTGACAAACAATACACAGCCATTCAAGATTGTGATCCTAAGGCAACCCCCAAAAGAGTGTTTTTGGAAAAACTTGAAAAATCTAAAGTTGGTTTGAAGAAATCGTTGAAACATAAGCCTAGTTGGTCTAACCTAAGATGGGTCAATGTCAATGGGATTGAAAAAGACAGTTTTTTCTCAATTATAGATGGGTTCAAGTTGGATTCAAAAGCTACTAACTATATGTTTAACGCTGGTGATAACTTCAATGTTGATACCTATTCTGATGGTCAACTGTTCTGTGAGCTGTGTGTTTTACACTGTTTCGAAGATAATACAAATGTTGATCAGTCAGCAGCCCTATTTGAGCCTACTCAGAAAGAAACGATGGTTGAGAAACTTCACAGATTATTTCCCAATGTGACTACTTACTTGAGTGACAAGAGCAAACTGAGAAAATTTGAGCCAGATAAAGTACATCAATCACTTTTTGCTGACGACGAAGATGTTGAGTTTGAAAGAAATGCAGCAAAATTCGAAGCGTCTAAACTTTTGAAAACTTTCAATTATTCAATTGGTGTTGAACGAGCCTGGTTATTCATGACTAAAAAGAAAGAAGTGATTAGTTTCTTTGAAAATACCGGTGAACAAGTTGAGGAAGTAGTTCTTTTCGATTTCATAAGAAATCTTAGATTCCATGGTGAGATGGAGACTGATAAGTCTGTGTGTTTTGAAAACATATTGAGTGCATTTGCATTGAATTTAGAAAAATTAGTGACACTGTATCAAAGTTTGTTATACAGGTTTAAAGTTGATTTGAATACAAATGCGTCTACGAAGCGTTTACAAAAACTACATTTGATGACTGATGAATTGAATGCTTTGAAAGTCAGGGTGGATCGTTTGGCTAAAATGGTTGAAATGCTAATTGGTCTTGCTTCATTATCAGAGGGTAGTAAACCATACATGATGGAACTCAGAGAAACATTGGAAGGAGATGCTCGAACAATCAAAGAAATGATTGATTCAATCAAAAATTTAATTGATTTGACTTTCAATCAGGTCGCTGCAAATACCAACAAATATATGGCATTGTTGGCTTTAGTTTCGATGGTGTTCTTACCAATGTCATTCGTCACTAGTTTTTTTGGTATGAATTATTTTAATCAGCCTTTGCATCATATTGGTGTGTTTTGGGTATCTTCTGTTGCTCTTACAATGGTCACGGTCTGTTTCGTCGGTTTCCCAAGCATCAAAAGGGCATTGTGTGATGCTTATGAAAGGGCTTCAAACATATACTACCATTTACAATACGAAATTACTATTTTGAACAAGATAATAAAATATAGAAGAGATGAAAGACGTCGTCTAAAGAATGGGAAATTCTCAACTACGACAACCCAGAGTCAAGAAACAGGAATTCAAAGTCAAACCACAGGAATTCAAACCCAAGGCGCAGGAAGTGGTATTGCACAGGCTAGGTCATCAAATCGACATGTAATTAGACCATCAATATCTTCGAATGTGAGTCAAGCAGTTAGATCAGCAATATCATCAAATCACAGAGAGCAAAATTCAAACATTGATGTGAATTTCAATAACAGTAGAACTCCACCAAATGTGAGTAATACAGTTCAAAGTTCATCTTTTTCCAAAGCTAGTTCGATATCCATGTTTTCAAGACCCAATGATGACATATTGCCAAGCAGCTCCACTATCAGACATTCTACTAATTCCAATGTTGACACACAAAATCATGATGCTACAAGTGTCTCGTGGGTCTCTGACGAAATTGTGTGAATGATGATTCCGTACCGGTGAGAACCTAAATCGCTTACTCTATTGGCATCTTGAAAAAATCCGTTGATCATGAAAACACAAAGAATCGCATCCTGCTTCAAGTAACGGGTTAGATCTTCGATGGAACTTTCGATCTTAAGAGGAAAATGAGAATGGTAATGTTGGCTTACCCCCACTGAGAAATTTGTGCTAGCTCCTGTGGGTAGAATGTCTTGTAATTTCAATATATACATTGGTGAAAGTGTGTATAGGGATTTTCTGTAAATGCATCCCCTTTTTTTTGCTTGAACTTGCTTGGATTTTCTTTACTTGATAGGTTTTGTATTGGCTGTTTCTTTGGAAGCTTGATATTAAATCGTTTTTTTCCTATAGCTCCTTATAACTGAATTGCTTGTTTTTGTGAATTCAAGTTTGAATGCTGTTTGAGATGATATGATATGTCATTTGTGAAATTTGTGAAATTTGTGAAATTTGTG
>BCIP01000077.1:0-11237 GCA_001599995.1 Ambrosiozyma monospora | reverse complement strand
CCCCCCCCCCAAATTACTGGTAAGTTGAGCTATCTGTAATACCAAATGCATCTGCATCCAGGAACCGAAATTAACTCACCAAAGGAAGATGCATTCCAGCAGACGCATATACATCATTCTCTCCCCACATACTCACCACTCTGCACAGAAAACTTTGGAATATGCATCGAATAAACTGCTATCCATGAATAAAACATTAAAGCTACGCATGATATAGCATTAATGAGAGATTTTTCGTTAATCTGGAGCACATGTATGTGAGGGGTGTTCATCAACAGGTGGACGGAATCCGTGGTCGAGCCGGAGGTTCAACCGAATTGCAAGTGCATGCATTTAACTCGTTGAAATAATGCAACTTGCTTATGCTGGCCATGGTATAGAAATCCGCCTCCTTGAGAATTGCAGCTCTGTATAATATTGGGAAAATTGTCAGTATATTGATCACCAAGAAGGCCACGTTGTTCGAACCCATGTGGACGTAATCCAACACAAGCTCTAACATAAGAAAGGTACCTCAACAATGTCACACATACTCCAACGTCCTATGAGTTGGAACTGGACTCGGTACCGTCAGCCGACTTAACACCAAAAGTTCTTGGAGTAACTTTATGACTCACATAACCATAATATCAAAGTTAAACTTCAAGCATTGACAGTTTATTTCAATCAACGCGTCGACAGACTCGTCACGTGTATCTGGTACCCAAATCAACGATCATAAAAAGAAAATCAAATAAAATCTCTCAAATGAAAATATGATGATTTGTTGTAGATATGGTTAATCAGTTTTATAGAGTTTTCATGGTATATGTTTGAGTTATCAAGACTTCATGATCCGGGCTCCATGAACCGTGGCTGAACATCGTATACTGATAACGCAAATTCGTCTATCAAATGCCAGTTGGTATCTATCGTAAAACCTGCACATATGTATGTAGCTCATGAATCGTGAATCGCGAATCGTGAATTGTGAAGTATCTGTGTTCTTGAGTGCAAATTGATGAAACCAAATATGAAACTTGAAATTCGATGTTGAATGGATGGAAGAAGAGAGAGGGAATTTTTGTTCAGCTGGTCATAGTACGTATGGTATGGTGACGATCATCTTAATAAGGAAGGTATCATTGTTTCTGATTAGTAAGTTATTTATAGTGATCGTGTCAGATTGTCAGATGTTGATTGTATTGTTATGAAAGTGTAACCTTTTATTTAAATCGGTAGTAAACTCGTTCTGGAATGAGACAGTGAGAGTGAAGCGAAATTGTCAAATTAATCAAAGCCAAAATCCTCACAAATGACACAACCCAAAATCCCAATTCGGCGATCTGGTCCCGGATGGTGTGGTGAACATGGGAATCGAAAATGTCTAATTTGGGATTTAGCGTTGTGCCATTTGAAAGATTCTCTTTCACGTAAGCTTGAGCTTTGCAAGAATTGACACGATCCAGATTCCAGAGTAAATTGGCCAGACCTTCTAATTATCCATCGGTCTCCATCATCATATCACAGCTAGGTCAAGACGCAAGACCCAAAGCATGTTCCATGTCCCATCAGCCAGATCAACAATTTGACCAAATCATGTTAATACAACAACTACACGTCATGTTCAACTCAACCCACAAGCTTCATAAACGTGACAACAAGCTTAAGCATTTCAAAGGCATCAAGGTCTCCACCACCCATGACCAATGCAATGGTGGTAGTATCCGGGCTTGATCATATGATGGGCTGCTCCAGCCCTGGCAAAGCTAGCTTTTACATCTGCCCCACTCTGAAAAGCTCCCGAATTTTGCTTGACTCAATCAATAAGCTGTGAATTATCAGCTTGGTCGGGTAGGTATATAAGCAGTACACAGCATGTTCATCGCAAAGATTGGATCAAGACTCAAGACTCAACTTAAAGCTCACCAAGCATCCAAGCATAGGCCAGTAGGGTAGGGGAGGGGAGGGACATCACAATGACCACTCACTGAGCTCACTGAGCTGGTGAGTCCCAATTTCATCATCATGACTGTGGTTCTAGTTATGAATGAGATCCAAGAGGCAATCAAATTGATCAGCTAGCATGGGCATCGTTGGTCATGCCCATGGGCCATGGGCCCTGAATGATGGTTCCAACAGAAAATGAAGGCTCTGAATTCATCATCGACTAAGCTGACATGCTGACCATTCAAATGATCCAAGATTACTATGTGCATGCTTTAACCATGTGGCTCAAGAATACAGTGAACACCACTTGTGACTTGTCTACAGCTTCAATTCTCAACTCGCCCACCTGCAACTGTGTATGAAACCTAGCTTTAATTGTTTCAACTAGCATGACAGCGATTTAAAAGCTAGAATTACAGTTTTATAGTTAACTTTAAGTAAATCGATTGATATAAATATAAAATTAAAAAAATTGGACTATAAGCTATATGAATCAGAATAGAGAGCTAGAGAGTTAATAGGTAAGAAAGTTTAAATAAGATAAGAAGAAAGATTTAAAAATTAACAACGACAATATATATGACGTGTTACAGACGAGAGAAGGCCCAAGTGGGTATAAAAAGTAAAAGGTAGAAGAAAGTAAAAGAAGATTCGAAGATAATTTCAATTGCAAAGACAACTGATATGATTTTTGAAAGCAATCGAAGATGGAATAGAAAGAAAACAAGTAAGCAAACAAACAGAAAACGAAAAAGAAAACGAAATATCGAAAATAAAAAGACAACCAGAACGAAAAGAAAGAAAAAAAAACAGTAAAACCCAGGTAAAATAAAAAGGAACTCAAGTAACAGAAAACAAATTTAACCATAAAGCACAATGTAAAAAATGAAAAAAAGGAAAACAAACAAGCCAGCAATTGGATGATAAAAAACAAACAAACAACTAAAAGAACATCTTTTTTAAAAAACGAAACAGATGAAAAGACAAATGATAATGGTAGAAATTGTACAAGCAATAATGGAAACAAACAGAGAAACAAATATGTGGTAAAAAGACAAACAACAATATTGGATTAAGATAAAGCGAGAAGCTGGCAAACTGGCATAGCATAGTGCAATAATGGCAAATTGACATATTGGTAAATTGTAAAATAATGGGGAGTAAATCTATATGGGAATCAAGCATAGGAATAAAAGAGCAAACAAGCAAATGCAGGCAAGCTGATAGGTAAGCATACATGAATGATAAGAGAAAATTAATGAGTTGAGAAACATCTGATGTTGAAGTAAAATGTAATATGACGAAAAATAAAACCGAAGTGATTGAATCAAATCCTTAAACCAAAAACAATGGCAGCACACACGTGAAAATAAAAATAAAGAAAGTAACATCAAACTCGAACTCAAAGAAAGACAACCAATGTCTTGTCTTTTTTAGAAACTAACAATTGGGAAAAAACAAGTATAGTATATGGGAGTTCGAAAAAATGTGAGGAATAATCGTGGTGGTCAGTTCAGATTTTGTGGCAATAAAACAAAAATGATTGATTCAATGACAATCCGACTTATCCAGTCAATAACAGGAAGGCAATGCATGCAATGCGAATTGGTATGTTATCGGAATTGAAATTAGAATAATTATAACTGTGTGGTCTGGGGCATGGTCTTCAAAATTGGATAAGAAGCAAATAGCAGTCCAAATTAATGATTAGTGTGATTATTAGCAGTGATAGTGAGTGCAAAATGAATTGTTTATTATTATGGTTAAGTTGTTGTTGTGAGATGGTATTTGAAGATTTTTGGTAACCAGAAGTGGAAAGTCAAATTGGCAGATGGAAAAGATTAGAGATTAGAGTAGATAACACCTGGATAAGAATGGCAAGAATTGAAAGTTGGAAAGTGAAGCAAATAAGCAAAGCGAGAAGAACAGAAATGGCAAAGATAATTAAATGATGATGAGAAGATCATTGAAAACTGGAAGTTGAGAAAGGCGAAGCAGGCCAAGAATAACTTGGATCAACCAAGCTAATCAAACCTACCAAATCAATTGACGATAATTCTAAAATGAAAAATATCAGTCACACACAAGCAAAGGCCAAAGTCTCAACCCAGTTCCAAACTAACCTTCAACATCAACAATCTAATGAATCAGAGAAGAAGTGCTGAAATTCTTACACAACTTTCTCAAACTAAACTTTTTCTTCAACGTACTAACAGTAGAAGCAGCACTAGAAGTAGATCCATGACTCATCAGACTCTCAACATCACCACCATTACCAGTCATATTCATCTGAAGATTAGGTGATGAACGAGTATTAGTCTTAGAACGATGTAATGAGAAAGAAGCATGTCTGGAACCAGATCTTGAACCAGACTTAGAACCAGCTCTAGATCTATTGGATTGATGACTTCCACCAAATGGAGGTGGGGCCAAAGGTGACCAACTATTTCCTTCGCCTTCACTCTCAGCGATAACATCAACTCCACCAGCAGCTTCAACAAGTGAATCGAATCTAGCAACTGTTCTAGGAACAGGACTTGCACCAGCTGACTTGGAACCACCATTAGATGTGAGGGATGGAGGTGAGATCAAATTTGAAGAACCTAAAGTATGACGCAGGGATCCAGTTGCACTTTGTAATCTTTGTTGTTGTGATGTGGTTTGAGTGGCCCCAAATGAAGTTGAAGTTGGAGACACAGTGGTCAGTTGGATGGTAGGTGGCAAGGAAGCAGTTTGAAGCAAAGATGGTGTGCCATAACTATAAGATCTAGAGGAAGCAGCAGAAGAGGAGATTGAATTGGAAGAAGTGGAAGGAGTAGTGAAAGCGGTGTTTGTGGTGGTATTGGAAGTGGAGATAGAAGATGATGAAATGGAAGATGAAAAAGAAGAAGAATGGAAACTTGAAAACAACTTAATATCACTGAAAGATCTAGCCAAAGTCAAGCTTTCTTCAACCTTAGGCAATTCAGTAGACCACAAATCAGCCATTTGTTTCTGATAATAAGCACGATCACTATGTTTCACTTCAACTTCAAACTGTTGAGACTTGTTCTTTGAGGACAATGAAGAGTATGATGTAGAAGAAGCTGATCTCTTCAATCTAGATTCAGGCATATCTCTTGAACTAGCCATTCTTTGTTGAGCATCTGCATTAGCCTTACAGATGAAATGCTTAACTAACACAATGGTAACTTGAGAAGCTTGTTCTTCTGGTTCTTTGCAGATAGGATAAGTGTTATTACGACGGTGTGGGAAAGGAGGACGAACTGGTTGTTGAGATTGTTGTTGTTCGATAGAAGGACGACGCAATTCACGGTACATCTTATAGAAGTTCAACATTGCCGGAGTGTAACAAGTGTATTCAAAAGCAGCATTTTTATCAGTTGGAGAAATTGAATCAGAGTTAATTTTATTGTTCTTTTCCTTGGTGTATGCAAATGGAGTAGTATAAGGCTTCAAGTGCAATTTGTTCAACTTGGTCATAATCTTATTCTTCCATAATTCCATCTCAAAGGCAGATGCGAAAACACATAGGACTTCATACAACTTGAAATCATCTTCAAACTGAATGTTCAACTTGAATGGGAACTTGGTATACAAGAAACCAGAATCGACAGGTGGAGTAGGAACAACTTGAAATTCAGAATCATTGACAATGGCCTTGATAGGAATGATAAACTTAATATCCAAAACTGAATTCTTGTTTAACTTACCAAAGATCAAATGGGTATTGAACAGGAAACAAGACAAATGTTCAGATCTAAAAGTTTCGTTCTCTTTCCAACACAATTGGAAAGCACCAGCCATGACCAAATCGTCCAAATTCTCGACAAAGACAGGATAAGGGAAAACATCCTTCTCATTCTTATTGAACCAATTCTTAGACATCTTCTTGAATAGTTGATTCTTACTACTGTTCAACTCAGTCAACTTCATGAAATTATCAATTCTGGAAACGTTATCGGTAATCTCACTGAAGATCTTACCAGCACGTTCGAAATAAGCAGCAGATAAACCTTCAGAATACTTATCACGTAAAGAACCCAACATAAGAGCATATCTGGCTGGTCTAGTGGTAGGCATTTGTATCAAGGAGATGAATCTAGAATCAATTCTTGGGTCCAATGGGTTGACAGGAACACCATTAATCAAACCACCGGTCATATCAGTAACGACGAATTCACCTTCGATTCTAATTGACTCTCTCTTAAATCTTTCAACATCTTTGCCTTCAGTAAAAGCAGTGACTTTTTGAAACAATGAACAGTATCTGCAATAAACATTAACATTGATGGCATTTCTTAGAATCTCAATGAACTCAAGTAAATATTTCTCCTCGTTGACATTAGGTTGGAAATGAAAGTTGGATAAACTTGGTGAATCAGAGTCTGAACCAGCGGCAATGGTTGGTGAACTAGGCACTGAAGAAACAGAGTTGTAATTGTCAATCAATTTACGGTAAACCGTTCTCATACGATCACGTAATTGACCATGTTCTTGTATAAGCATTTGGACACAGTTATCAAACTCTTTAATGAACAAAGGAGTGGTTTCATAATGCATAATGTTGTCAATGTATGTTGTTTTCAAAGCACTCAATGATTTGAGATAAATATCTTCAGTGTTTAGCATTTCTTTAACTTGTTTGATTCTAGGAAATGATTCTTTATGGCTTGACGACGAAGAAGATGAAGACAAACGACTACCAGCGCCGCCAGTTAGATCATTCAAGTTCAGTTGAAGACAAGGAGAATCCAAATCAGTTGGGTTGAAAGAAGGGGAATTCAAAGCCGACGTACTCTGTTGTTTCTGTTGTTGTTGAATATGTGGAGTGAAAGGTTGATCTTGTTGTAATTGCATTAATAGAGGACTAGCAAATGAAGAAGAAGGGGAAGGAGAAATATCAATTGAAGAATCAAAACAGTTTTCAACGGCTATAGTGGAGAGGGTATCATTAAATTCACTAGCTAATCTATTATTGGTTTTCATTGAAGGACTGCTGTAATTATTGTTATGCTGTTGTTTGAGTGGATCCAGTGTATATGGTGTGTTGTATGTGCTATTAGCCAACGTTCTCGTACTTGTGGAACTAGTGGATATAGAAGAATGTTGTTTCAAAGTTGGAGTAAGAGGATCAACGTTGGAAAGAGTGGTTGTGTCATGGGTATCCAAAGATAAACCCAAATCATTCATGGGCAAAAAAGCTTCAGTCATATTTGAGATTATGTGTGTGTATGTGTATGTGTGTAGGCTTTGAGATATGAGCTTTGTGCTTATTATAGGAGTGGCCAAGCAAAAGGGAAAGGAAAGGGTAAGGGAAGGGGGGAAGGTTTTTTTGCAGACAAGAGCGAAGTTGGAAGAGGTAAACAGGCAGGAAATCTGTTCTAATCTGGCAGAGGGAAAAGCACAAAAAAGGCAAGAGGCAGATTAGCAGTAAGCAGGTAGTTACTGGAATAATGAGATGGGAAGATAAAGAGATGTTAGTAAAATGTAACAGGAACAGGGTGATGGAATGTATTTATAGAGACACAGACCAATGTCCACAAGGGCAATGGAAACAGATTTGCAGACAATCACAGCAGTGAGCAATAGTTAAGATGGCCAGTTGCTTGCTTTGCTCTGTGTATCTGTATCTCTATGTTCAAATTCAAATTCAAAAGAGTTCACTTACGACACTGATAAACGATGGGTCTGTTGTTGTTGTTGTTGTAGTTGTAGTTATTCAAAGAAAGAATAAAAGATTGTAAATGTGACTGGTGACTTCTTGGTGTTGTTCACTGTTGTTTGGTGATGTGCCAAATTTGCAGTTAATAAGTGATGCGATTTCCAAAGTCAAAGACGAGTCAGGTCTTACAATTGAAGTGTGTAGAAAGGAGTGTTGGTTGTAGTGGGTGTAGTTGTGGTTGTTGAGGATATGAATGTGACTATTCCAGTTGTAGAATCAGATAGAATCCAGCAAAGGGAAGGGACTTGGAAGTTGGAAGGAGTATATACGTTGCCTGGTGTGAAAGATTGCAAAGAGAACTGCTCCACTCTTACTACAGAGACTAAACAGAAACGACAACAGTAACCAGTTTTATGTGTCTCTGTGTGTCTCTGTGTAAAATGAATGTTGATGCGCGGATTGTTGTTTTTTTCTGGATTTGCGCATGTAAAAGCTCCTTTGTCCCACCTGCATCCCTCTCTCATGCACTGCACTGTACTCTGCTCTTTCCTTTTCGCGCACTGCTCCTTACCTTTTTTTGTTCTGCTCTGCTCTGCGCATTTCCGCAATATCTTCCTCTTCCTCTCCTCTTCCTCTCCTCTTCCTCTCTCTTAGGCCATATGCCATGATTCCGCGCACATCTCTCACCAAGTCTCACAAGTCTTCCATGCGCTTTTCTCAATGCTTCGCCAACTGAAGAATTCTTATATGAATAGCTCGCACTAGGACAACCACCATAGAAAATCCTCTTTATCGAAATAAATAGCTGCTCAGTGCTATAACGAAACTATATATAGCAACCAACCAACCCAACCCTGAACTCAGTCTATATAACAATTTCAAAACTTCAACTTCAACTCTCTTCTTCAAGCATACCAAAGACATGCATTCATGTAGTACTAGTCTTCAACAGCAACAGTCTTAATCGTTAACATTATGCTGCACATGATGTCGTTCTTTTAACGTTTTTTAACTCTCCGTACAGCAAGTACTCACTTTGAGCAAAAGTCGGGCGGATTAATTGCACTCGCAGGCGTATCTACGTACATGCGCACACGTAAAAGTGCACTCAATCTCAGACTTGGAATCACTTACTAAGGAAAGAATTGTAACTTTACACATCCAACTTGGAACTTTATCAAGAGTTATGATATCACACTGGCCTATCTTACATATCAACTTCACCAAGACTGCAAGAAACAGCTATAAATCATACACAGTCATGGTAACTTTGGCCCTCATTATGTTTTCCTCACGTACACTCATCATCAAGATTCACAGTACACACAAGGTTGCTAATATTGGCCTATTTAACGTAATCACGCTAACCAAACTTTTACTCATGCTTGACTGAAGCTAGGTTGACACAAGTTTGCTGGCATTTCCAAAACTCAACAAACGTTAAAAAATAAAATATTATATTTTCTAAGAAGACAAATCCAATTAAAGACAAAAAATCGATACATATCCAAGATTCAAGATCTCTCTATATAAGACGCGTTTGATATCGTGATATCGTAAGACCACTGCATCGATGTGAGCTCACTGGTCACCACCTCAGTCCAGACTCCACTACAATTTCTGAGCATGATATTCTTATCATAGCTGAATTAATTGTCAATTTTATCTTAAACAACATATACAACAGGACTTGTTATATGTCGTCCATCGATCCTCTTCCTCCTGATCAGTTCACTTACTAACCGTGATAAATTGATACATCGCTTGACCAAACAGTGCCCATACCAATGGCCCGTGTTACAAAGTTAAACTCAGAACTCAGATTCGATCAAGTGCAGTGCTCACTGGCGGCTGGCCAGTGGCTCACTCCTTACGCTGACCTGACCTGGCCGGCTCGATCCAACCAGCCAGCTGAGAGAACTCGCGTGCATGCACACAGCACAGGCCAAAAAATAATCCCAACTGCACTCCTTAAAGGTTAAACCACTTGACCCTTTGTATTTGTGATTGACTCAATTCAAGCTACATTTCCATCCACAAAGGGGTCTACATGTACATACCTTACATTTCTACACGTTGTTGTTTGCAGTTAAATAATCAAATTGCTGTTTGTTTGGTAAAACGTTTCTTTCTTGGCTTTATAACGTGGCAGTATATGTACGGGTTTCAAGAGAAATTGGATGAAAATTGGAAAAGAAAAAATGTATGCAGTTAGAAGCAGTCACCAGTGTGAAAACTATACAGCTACATGATGTGATCCAGAGTCCAGACTTTGTGCTGATATGGGTCTTTGACCGTAACAACTGGTTTTCCCCAGCTACAACTCTGGTGTGCTATACCTATACCCAGTCCCCTGTGGGCCCCAACACACACCATATCCCTGATCCAACTTATACCACGCAACGGAATCACCAGGAGGATCATACACCTGTTCACTGTGCAGTGGAAGGAGTGATGATTCCAAGTGGTGTAACCCAACCCAATCTCGGGCCCAACCAACCCCAGGGGGAAGTTGGTCCGTCAGCTTGCCTGCCTGTCAACTGGCATGGGCGGCCGGTCCCGTCGTCGTACCTGCAGGCCCGCCCCGTGAACTTTCATCGCTGATACGATACGAACTGGCCAGAAATACATCCATGGGGACAAATTATATGTTTCCCCTGTGCAAAAAAAAAATCTTATATAGATGTCACTTCCCACAATTCACAGTTGTATATATACTTACGTTGTTCCCCCACCCCCGTGTAAAAAAAACCATGACATGACAGTTATCACAGGCCGTAAACTACGTTGCTCAATTCTCAATGTTGTCCCCCGTGCAAAAAAAGCTGCAAGCGCAACGCGCGCTCTCTCCCTCTCCCTCTCCCTCCGATCCCGCCCTTTTGCACAAGCCCGTGTAGGAAGACAACAGACAAATCCCCGTAACCACGCTATATATCTATCCTCCAGCAAGATCCCTTCTCTAAAGAACTTCCTTCCTTCACAATCGAATAACTACACACACAAGGCCACAAACGTTATCCAAGATCCCAAGATTAACAATCATAACCAAGATATCAACAATATCCCAATTTGGTCATTTTTCAAAAGCCAGCAACGTCTGTCTGACTACGTTAATACGTACGTCTGTCTGACTCTTGAAAGTTCCGGCCTGATTTAGTTGGATCAATGGGATCGCGGTGCCATGCCATGTCAGATGGCCGAGCTGGCTGGTTGGTGATGTTAAGTTGGTTAGTTGTAATAGTACGCCTGGCTGAGAGTTAGCTAAGGGTCCAATTGGCTGGTTTGTGTGGTACGTGTTGACATTAAGGGGTACGTACGTACGTGGTTGTTCTACATGATTCGATGAATTATATCATCGATCTAGTGAAGTAACTGGCTGGCATTTGATGATAAAATATGGAATAGTGCAAGGGGTACATGTAAGTAAGTAGTCGTCGAGCTGGCGTGCAGTAGCACCATCCTTTGTACTGACGACATGGCTCGCGAACTTCTTGAGGAGCTGGCTCTGGCTCTACCTAGCTGACAGTGTGACACACATTTGAAACTTGATCTATTCAGATCAAGAACATGTTCATGTTCATGTTCAAGATTGCAACAAAATATATGAAATCACGAAAGATAAACTTCACAGTCTCCATTACTT
>BCIP01000076.1:0-12609 GCA_001599995.1 Ambrosiozyma monospora | reverse complement strand
CCTCGCTTCTTATATACATACACAAGTGTGGCTGTGCCACCATATCATCTATTTAATTCAGCACCGCCTCAAATCTGCACAGCCACACTTACAATAACGCGTGACAGGTTCCTTGGCCCAGTTGGTTAAGGCATCGTGCTAATAACGCGGGGATCAGCGGTTCGATCCCGTTAGGAACCAATGTTAATTTTTTGCTGGCTGAAAAATGTCAAAGTAAAATCAATTTTTAAACTTATTTATTCTTGTCCAACAGGCTTGGTTATAATTTCTATATGACAACCGAGTTATAAAACAGCTCGAATTGTACACACGGTAAATATGTAATCAGTAATTATCTATTCTACTTTCATTGGGGTCTGTTTTGAAAATCTTGTCGGGATTGAGCAAGCTTTTTGGATCCAAACTCAACTTAATTCGTCTCATTGCATCCACAGCTTCAACACCCAACTCTTGTTCCAAAAATTCTCTTTTTCCAATACCAACACCATGCTCTCCACTGACAGTACCTTCATTGGCAATTGCTCTTTTGACCATGTTATGCACAACTTCTTCAGCAACCGAGAGTTTCTCAGGAGGGAAAATAACCAATGCGTGGATATTACCATCCCCTGCATGACCAACCACTGTTGTCATCAATCCATGATTCTCGATATCTTCTGCAGTCTCTGCTATGACTTTTGGGAAATTGGAGATTGGTACAGCAACATCTGTAGGCCATGATCTAGCATTAGGGATCTTTTGCTTTGCCCATTCGATAGAAGTCCAGAGTTGTGTTTTTCTTGCATTCCAAATAAGTTGTTTTTCATTCTCATCTTTGGCTATCTCAACATTAAATCCGCCATTTTTGGAGCTGATTTTTTTCACCGAATTAATTTGATCTTTCAATGACGATTTAGAACCACCAATTTTGAAAAGTAGTAGATTTTTGTCACTCCATTTTCTTGAGCTGAATCCATTCTTCTCTTCCATTTCTTTGATACATCTCATCTGTCTATCATCCATCAACTCAACTGCATTGACACTGATACCAGCTTTGAAAAGATCTGTCACTGTTTTAGCCGCCTCTTTGATAGTGTTAAAATTGACAATTGCAATCACTTCTTCCTCAGGCAAAACACTCAATTTCAAAGTAGCTTCAACAATAATTCCCAAAGTTCCCTCAGACCCAACAAACAACCCAGTCAAGTTATAACCAGCACTGCTTTTTCTAGGTCTGTTTTTGGTCTTAATCAAAGTACCATCACTCAAAACAACTTTCAAAGCAATGACATTATCTTTCATAGTTCCATATCTTGTAGCTCTTGTTCCTGAACAGTTAGTGGCAACCATACCTCCAATACAAGCACCTGGACCAGGATCCGGACCAAATAATAAGCCATGAGGTTCTAAATACTCACCAAGTTCTTGCCATCCAACACCAGGTTGAATGACCACATCTAAATCATCTTCATGCAATGCCAGAACTTTGCTCATTCTAATAACGTCAATTGAGATACCTTTTCTGGTAGGTATAAAATGACCTTCAATTGAAGTTCCGCCGGAATAAGGCACCATGGGAACATTGTACTTATAACAGATCTTGACAATGGCTTGAACTTCTTCGGTTGTTTCTGGGTATGTGATCAAATATGGTCTTTCATCATCGTTTGGCTTGTGAAAGTTTGATGAGTTGTCTGAATGAATATGCAACTCTGATGGAGAATCTGTAAATTGATCAGGTTTCAAAAATTGCTTGATTTCTTCAACTGCTGATTTGACTTGGTCGGGCGTAGCATATTTGGGAGTTTGCGTTAAACTGCTGATTGGCGTCGTTGCAGACAATGGAAACACATCATCAGGTGGATTTGATCTGAGGTAATAGTTTGCTCCAAACCAACCAGAGAGAAGTCCAACAACTGTTCCAGGAATAAACCACTTTGAGACTGACTTGGGCTTTGATTTTGGTGTCACTGTTTTTGTCGATGAAAGTCTCAAAAACAACTTGGATTTGAACGACACTTTAGGTCTTATCAATAACATGGATCGTGAATAATTCATGATATATGTTGGTTTGGTCAACAGATAGAGAATATGTTAGGAGTGTCATTCCGGTTTGAAGAACAAGTGAAAAAGTATCAAATTTATTCAGCATGGTTCTTATAGAGAGTTGATGCTAGCTAGTCTGTGGTTGGGTAGTAAGTGGGTATTTGAATCACCGCTGGATTGATTGACGGATAAGCTCCGTCTTACTTCAGGAGTAAGCTAGCTGTACTGATACTGATACTGATACTGATGCTGATGCTGATAAGAAGTCACCTACCACGTCGCCTTATCGAGGTCCAATGGGCTCCAGCCTCCAGCCAGCCTCCAGCTTTCCTCGCGGTCTATGAAGCCCGATTCAGGAAATTCAGACCGATGTAATTTCTGAAGATCTCAAAATTTTAGAAACCTCTTCGCATGATTGGGCCACTTTTTTTTTACATGCTAGGAATCTTTACCCTAAATATGAAAAATAGTATATATAAAGTGAATTATTAACCTCTAGTAAGAGGAGGGAAATATAAATTCAGAGGAACGGTGCATGAAAAGCAATCGGCAATTTATATTTTACATGCCAAAAAAAAAAAACTAGCTATAGTGTAAAAAATTTGAAAAACCTTATTGAAAATTAAACTTCTATAAAAAGGAAAGCCTGCATGGTTAACCATTTATACCATTTTTTTAAACGAAATAAAAAGTATGAAATTGTATAAATTTTCAAGTGGATATGGTGCCTCTGTTTATTTATTGGTGGAAAAGAGGGTATATCTCATCGAATTCACCAAATTTTGTATCTTTCTGGACAACGTTGATTTCAAGAACCAACTGCTGATAATACTTCATGCCAATTCCTTCAATATGTTGACAAAAATGACCATTAAAATTCAGGTATAGAATTTGAATTGTTCAGGGGTGCAAGGTGATTTGGAGAAGAAAAGCTAAAGGAAATTTAAAGCGAAAATGTACCCTTATAACCAGTTATTCATGGAAAGCCATCCTTTCTCAATAGTTATTCAAAAAAAAACGGCAGAATCTATAGATCATATTGGTAAAATAATATTGTGATGACATTTGCAGCAGAGCTGGGTGTCCTTGAAAATTGAATTGTTAGCGCGTATAAGGAGAATTGCCAATTTAGTAATAGCCGAGAGCGCACACAACACCCTTACACCATATGATTTTTTCAACCGAAAAATCAGGTCAGCATTTCACAGCTCAAGTAACCACTGATTGGTCAGTGATATAAGAAGATCAAGCAAGCATCAACAAACAATCTCAATTCACTGATTTCCACACAAGAATCACACTTCTTCAAGATCACACAACAAAAGAACATATTATTATCATTTCAGAATGACGCAGATACGAGACTCTTATAACAACTTTGTTTCTCAGTTCCCATTGGAAGTTTATCCATCAACTTCTAAAGATTCCAAAGAATTCAAAGACCAGCTATCTCATCGAAGATTCAGCCTAAGATCAAGTGGAAATAATGAGAAAGGCCTTGCCGGAAAAGTCAATTTAGGAGTGTACAGTCTGTCACCTCTATCATTCAATGAATCAGTTTTGGTGTCGTTGGACCCTGTTAGTTTAGCCGATATGCTCATATTGGCAAACAAAACTCATAGCAACCTTCCACTTGCCAAACCATCAACTGAAGAAGACTTGAAAGACAATCCAATATCGATTTCCATACTATCACATTACAGTTCACCAGAAGGAGATTTACCTATGTTGATAGAGGATGAACAAAACAATCAAGAGAAGAAGATAAAGAGAAAAGTGAGAAGTTGCACTGTCATCGAAGAGTTCAATCTGGCCAATGTGACAGATATCAAAGAAATGATGTTCATTAAAGCTATCAACAACAAACTTTATGATTTTTTCTTTGCTTCAATCTTTCAAAATGCTGAAATTATCCGCAAGGTTTATACCATGCATTCTCCTCTTGAAAATATCCCGGATTCCTCATTGCTTGATAAGCTTACCCTTCAATCAACACTCTCACAATTGTCCGCCAGAAATCAATTCTCATTAAGATATCCAACGATATCGGCTCACTGTTCAGGAACAGTGACATCTTATTTGAAACCAGGGTATTTCAAACAAAGTTTAGAAGAAGAGATTGGCAATGCTTATATCGATGGATTCGCCGAACTTTCATACCTTACCAAATATTACTCTGAATTAGGCACGAAATTTTTCTTCACAGATGCTAAAACTGGTGGTCCTTCATTGTTTGATTTGAAATTGGCAAGTTTTGTGTATTGTATCTTGGAGTTGTCCGGTGATTGTGAAGCGTTTGCTCAAGTGAAACCAGAAGCTGTCAAGTTGGGTGGTTATGTTGAAGATGTGTTGGGAACTTTTTTCTAGACATGATTTGTTTGAGGTGAATCAGAATGTTATATGTAGTTGTTTTTCATCACTGGCATATATTTTTGTAAATAGTTTTGATATGATTTATACGCTAATTTCAGTTTGAACTTTGAACTTTGTTGAAGATTGATGTAGGTACCACATGAACCTATGCCCAAATCAAATGGCCATTGCCCAATAGCTCATGATTGCAAGCTCTTCCCAACTTCAAATTCCAAGTTCCAAAATGATTGCTCTCAGTGGTAAATACATATGTGCATACCCATGACCATCTATAATTAATTTACACTTTGGTTGTTTAAACAAAGCCTACTTCTCCATCTAGGATAAATTATTGCTGGATTGCTGGGAAAAGGCGTCATGAAAAAATAAGAAAACCGATTCCCATACATAAGCCTGGTTCAGAGGTGAGTAGTCAATCTTAGTTGCTGTTGCAATTCCCAGATCTAATGGAATCTTGTGAAATGGGTCCCCGTCACATGAATTTCCACCCGTTTCACCCATGGTTCCGCCTCTCCACTGTGAGCACGCCTTATGTATGGGAATCGTTTCTACAGATTTTCCAAGAACTCAAGTTAGTTTTTTAGATCTAGATTTTTGCACCTTGCCCATAGTTAATAACAATAAAATCATTACACTCTAATCAGGCCAGAAAGAACTGAAAAACAAGATGAATGCACTTTGCTGTATCTTTGCCGATAATGTATGCGACTTCTTACAATAGAACCGGCCCATAACTTTCATCTCGGGGCTAAGCTTATAATCTCAGATTACACACACGTACAGGCGTTTTATCCATGTGCTTATACTCCGAAGCAAGGCCGAACTGGCTTTTGAATTTGTAGACGTGTGCTTCTCAAGTTTGAACAGGTTTACTACAGGTCTTGGTATTGATTGATTGATACAATTTGATTATTTAGTATTACAAACACCAAAACAGATGAAATTTTGAACATTCTGGAAATTTCAGAAGGCGGCAGCAATAATTTCAGTTGTAATTGTCCAGATTTCAAAACTTAAAGATTCAAGCTCAAATCTTAAGAATTAAGCCTATTAATTCGGAGCTTTGGCGCGGCTCAAAAAAACAATTAGTTGAAAAAAATCTAGCCAGCTGAGCTGGGCCATGCACACGTACATGCATGTCTAAATTCGACGCACGTCTATTTTTCGACCCGTCAAGCTGAGCCGAGCTCTAGCTCTAGCTCTAGCTCTAACTCTAGCCCGTACTAGATCTCTCTCTGCTCTCTCTTTAGCAGCTCCTATAGCTATAGCTTACTTCCTCAAATACGAGTTACACAGATTTTATACCACATATTTCACTATTTTGAACGATTTTTACACTTTAAAAAACCCCCGGGGCAATTTCTTACTACTTTTCAGGTTTCTGGAATGAAATTGTAGCTAAAAAGCTCATGTCTTTCATTTGTGGAATGGGGAAAAATTAAAATGCAAAAACTTCTCTAGATCGCCGCAGGGCACAATCAGTATCAATTACTTAGTGTTTTAGCAACTTTTATAAGATAAGACAGCTTCAATATATAGATCAGAAACAACTATCGGTGGAGTAGAAGGTAGTGGGCATTTTAAGATAAATGTAACAAGAAACCAGGACTTTTTGAAATGAATTAGAAGAACTAGAGAAAAAAGTGTTAAGTATGTGGGAACTTCGAGTCCCATACATAACTTACCCAGAAGTACGAGGCACGGCTACATGAATCAATTTAGATGTGTCCAGGTTTTTCATGCCACCGTTGCATAATAAACAGCTCGTTGTGGCTTGTTGGCTGGAGAAAAGGGCATCCCGGTTTCGGGGCTACCAAAGTTCAAATTTCAATCTTCAGAGATTATTGGAGGTGAATCGTGATTTACGTATACGCGTAAAATGTGATCTGCTCAAAATCCATTTTTGTGGCAAAAACATATATGGACGTGAGCATGAATAATCATGATCAACATCAATTGAAAGAAAACACCAACGTTCAATGGCGATTCAATTATGTCACAACTTGCTAATTCTCAAGAAACTTCATTACATGAAAAAGATCTGATAAAAACTGCTTCAGAGGAAGCGTACAGCGATGATGACTATGAAGATGGTGATGAAAGTGAAAGTGATCGTGAGGAACTGCAAAAGGATGACACAGCAGCTAGTCAATACATCAGAAAAGAGTGCTTTTTATCAGAAGATGCTTTATCAACTGCATCTAAACCATTGAATCATGGAAAATTTCCATTGTTTAGTGAATTGGTTAGCTCACTTTTCAGGGCATCTGAGAGACGTTATATCGAGACTCATAGAAGGAAAGAAACATTGACTCAATTCTGTGCTAGATGTTACAAAGACTTTATCACTTATTATCGAGAAACAGTCGGTGATGATATTTTGATTGTCGCCAAATTAGCAGTTTCCTCATATGATAAGCTTAGATTATTCAGTATCCAGGAAAAGAAATTGTGTTCTATGGTTTGCAAGCAGCTGGGATTCAAAAAAGGAAGTGAAAAATATATCAAGATTCATCAGTACAAGTCCAAAGCATTTAATACCAGAGATTATTTTTACAAATTGGCCAATACTTTGGCAGTCTATGTGGAAGATGGAAAAAGACAATTGGAGGATCCTAAATCAATGGATATTGAAGAAGTTAATGCAGTCTTGGACAAGTTAGCTGAGACCAATAGTCCGAAAGAACAACAGCAGATTATTTTCAAAACCACTGAAAGAATGTCATTTGAAGAAATCAAATATTTTTTCATCATCATTTTGAAGAAAGACATTATCAAGTTCAAATTGTTTATGGATGCCTGGCATCCTGAAGCTTACCAGTTTTTCATTTCAAGAAACAGTTTACAAGAAGTGCTCTGGAGTTTGTGCTCTCCTAATATTCACTTAGACAATTCCCAGAAGGATATTAAGGTGATGTTCCCTTTCATTCCTCAAAGATCCAAGAGACCAGTTGATGATTATGAAAGGATAGCTCAGAAATTCAATAAAGAATTTTTGGATGGTGACGTTGGATCTGCTCCTAAAAAATATAATAGAGGTTTCATCTTGGAACAGAAATTTGATGGAGAACGTACACAAGTTCATATTGAAAGAAAACCCAATGGAAAGGATTTCTTGTTCAAGTATTACAGTAGAAAGTCATACGACTTCACACCTTTTTATGGTTCTGATTCAGAGATTCCTAGTGGTTGTATGTCTCACTTTATTACAGATGCCAATATTGGCAAAAATGTTAAAAAATGTATCTTAGATGGAGAGATGATCTGTTATGATCCGATCACCAAAGAATCACTCCCATTCTCAACTGTTAGAACTGCTGCTGCCAATGCCATATCCACATTGAAGGATTATGGCTCAATAGCTGATGATCAACCAAGACCTATGTTTGTTGCCTTTGACTGTCTTTTGTTGAATGATACCAAACTGTTGGATGCCCCACTGTGGAAACGAAAAGCTTATTTGAAAATGACCATAAGAGAGGATGTCCCCAACTTATTCATGAAGGGTAAATACGAGATCAAAGATAGTGCCAGTGATATTGAGCAGGCGATGGAGAACGTTTTTTTGAAAGACTGGGAAGGAGTGATGTTGAAAGATCCACTATCCAGATATAGAATTGGTGACACTTGTTATAGTTGGCTAAAGATCAAACCTGAATATTTGGTGAATTACGGTGAACATTTAGATTTGTTGGTTGTTGGAAAAATTGATCAGATTAAACCTGCCTATATTTGTGCCGTTAGAGTGGCAAGAAAGAAGCCTTATGAACCAGACAATCCAAATGAGTCATCATACTATGAGAATGTCGAACTGTTGACCGATGAAGATTGCAGATTCAAGACTTTGGCTAAGATTGCAAATGGATTCAATAAGGAACTATACGAGGAATTGAATAGAAAGACTCAAGGGAAGTGGAGATCATTCAAGCAGCAACCACCTGATGAGAATTTAATAAAATTTGGTACCAACATACCCCATTTTTGGATTCACCCTAAGGACTCAGTTGTTCTTGATGTTGTTGCTAGATCAGTCAGTAAACAACAGTTGAATGCACGTTTTGCCACAGATACTACACTATATTTTGCCCATACGTTGGGAATTCGTAGCGATAAAGATTGGAGAACAGTTACCACTGAGCAAGAGTACAATGTGAGTTCAAATGAAGCTAAATTAAGAGCTGGTGAGAGACAAGAGGTTAGAAAAAGAAAACAAAGAAGAAGAACAAAAAGAGAGACAGAGACACACGATCTCAACAGAAATTTGGGATTTATTACATCTACTGAAGAGTCAATCAGCGATAGTCAACAAAACATCAACCCTGACTTATTTAAGGATTTCGAAATTCACATCGAGTCTGATTGTCTTTTCAGTGGAAAACTTGTGCCATTCCATCAACTTCGAAGATTGGTTGAAAGTTATGGAGCAACAGTGAACGGTAGAGTTGAAGATTTGAGACCTGACGTTGAACGTCAAATGATCATCGTGGCAGATATTCCTGTTGGTGATAGAGTCAAGTTACTGAGTGAGTACAACATTTTCAGATTTCAATGGTGTGAAGACTGTATCAGAGAGAACAGGATTGTTCCGTTGACACCATTCCATCTAAATTTTGCTTTTGGTAGTCAACCAGACTCTTATCTTTTGGAGAAAGCACTCGCAAATGTTGATTCTTGCTTCAATAGTTACACCACAGAATCCACAAAAAACACTTTTCCATTTGACTGGCCTGCAAATAAACCTTTGGATCCAATTGTTGACGATTCAGATATTGAACTGGCTAGTGATTACGAAGACATTGAAGAATATGCATTGAAACAGACTCTGATTTTCCATAATATGAAGTTTATGATTGTTTCCAACAAGGAGGAAGATTGGGAAGTTGAATTATTGGAAGATAAGATCAAGATGATGGGAGGTGAGATCAGTTTTGGCTTCAGTGATGATTTCGATGCTATCTTGGTTGTCGCTGATGAGAATGAGCTTTGGAAACCAGAGTTCAGAAAACTAAAGGCTCGTATCAAACAGATCAAACGTGGATTCGGTAAGAAATGTCCAAGATTTATCAAGTCTAAGTATGTTGATGGATGCATTGAAGCAGGTGATATCGTGCCCATGGAGGCTTACGATGTTTGGTTACTCAAAAATTGAAAAAAGTGTGTAATTTTCATTTGGTTATTTATATTGGAACACAAACAGGGTATATAGGTAAATAAAACAGGGATAATATATTCAGTAAAATGTAAATTGTAAGTAAATAAGAAAGAAAAGTTAAGGATCTAGGAAAGTTGGTATGATCATGCTGACGAGCCCGTATTCAGCCCATATAACCTGTTTTTCAGACCAAAATAATCGGCAGTCTTGGTAACCAAGCCATTGGAATAAGTAGTAATGAATTCAACCTCACAATTGGCACAACTCTTCAAATTCATTCTATTGATAGCAGCAATAAACAGTTTTTGAGCCACTTTCATTGACAGAGGTTGTTGTACATCATTCGTCTTCTCAGTGACAATTTTGGAAACTTCTTCATGTTTTAAACCCATTACGCCTAGCATTGATAACTCAGAAACACAATGGTCTAATCCAGCTTCAGTATCGATTTGGAAAATATGTTGGCCTAGCTCATCAACTCCAATCACCAGAAGTGGCACTTTCACTGGTTCTTGATACAAATAATTGGCAAGTTTCCAGGCGATGGAATTGATAGTACCGGTAGCATTCGAAGCAGAATGGAAATTGTTAGTCGTAGTACTATGTGATGATAATTGATTTGTCAACTCTAGTTTCGTCTGCTTGATGATCTTTTCAATGTTGAAGTTCTCAGGCTTAAATGGAACACCAACGATAGCTTTACCAATCTTATAGGATTTTCTGGAGACCGAAGAATCAAGTTGACCAAATGTTAACAGAAACACACCTTCTTTGAATTTCAATGCTGCTATACCATTGGTGCCACCCAATGCCTCAGATATTGTATTAACACGCGTCAATGATCTTGTCCTTGGATTTGAAGTTGGTCTTGCTATTTGTACTTTTGTCTTTGGATTCGTTTTCGTTATTGGTTTTGATTTAGGTATTGAACGTAATGGCAATACTTTCAACTTTGGTTGTTTCTTAGAAATTGTAAGTTTGACCACTTTTGTTTTACACTTTTTGGAAGACGTGTTTATTCTTGTCTTTGGTGTCTTGGTTGCATTTGAATTTGGTTGTGAAGAGATGATCTTGATTGATGGCATATTTTGGCGCAAATTTGTGGAAGAGTAAACTGAATGTGAAACCAAGTGCTAACGATGAAGTGTTCAAGTTGTGAGAGAGGAAACTTGTGAGTCAAGGACTAGTTTTATACATCATCGAATTCACTAATTGGGACAGATCATCTTTAAGTTCTGCCATGGCATCGACTATTTACCAGGGCCGGAAATCAATTTAACTGTTTGTTTCAGACTCGCAAACAAACTGTCACAAAAAGGTTCTGTCGGCGCGTTGCAACCAAGCGGCATTTTGGAGATGCGGCTAGTACCAGAAACACCCGTGCACCACTGAACCTCCAGTAATCCAATCAAATCGCACGCAAGAAGTTCATCCAAAAGACCATGTCCTAGTTCAGTGTAGAAATGTCAACATATTCAACAAAACACCTCTCAAATACCTTCAATTGAAGTACACCCCAGATACAAATGCTTTCACGTGCTGCAAGATATGGAAGAATACCAAATGTGGATGTACTCACACTGAAAAGATCAATAACGATCCAGCAGCCGACTTCTTCACTAATAAATACACCAACCGATCTATCCACAACATCAAGAAAGGTGAAAGTGTCAGAAAATATTTCTGATCTGCCAACAACACAAACAACTATAGCAGAGACCACGACAAGCACATTACCAACATCCACATCAACTCAACCAACTGTCCTTAAAGAAGATCCAGTGTTCCAAACAGTGGGAACCCCACAATCAACACTTTCAATCAGTGTTCCACCATCTGTTCCAATTCATGTGAAACGTGGCTCTTTATTGACTTTGTTTACTGGAAACACATCAAAATTCACAAATTCATCCAATTCGACTACCGCAGCAACAACAACCAAAATCAATTCTGTTGTGTCCAGTACTTTCAATGTTAGTGAACCGTTCCGTCGTTTTCTTTATGGTGGTATCAATTCAACATACCAAAAATTGGTGGCTACTGTTCCATTGAACTTATTGGTCAGTGCCCATGATACATCAAGAGCATTTGGAAAGACGTTTGCCATACAGTCAACCAAGACATTTTGTAATGTTGCGTTGGACGGTACCGTTGACTGGGCCATTCTAGAACCTAAATCATTACATGTTTACACAGGTAACTCATTGAATATTTCCAGTGTCAAATTTCCTAAGAGACTAAGTAATGATGCAGTGAAACAGTTGAACAAGGAGAAGAAAAACAAGGATTTGGGTGTTACGATACCTGGTCTTCGTTCGTTTTTCCAAACTGGATACACGTTACTATCAGGAAGAGGATTTGTTTCTTTGGTTGGTTCCGGTACAATTTTCAAGTTGAACTTGGTTCAAGGTGAAGAGATTTCCATTAAGAGAGGTAATTTGTTAGCCACAACAATTAAAGATAAGAAGGAGTTTAGTGATGGTCATTTTGTGGCACAGATATTGACTAAGAGTCCGGAGTTGGAGTTGAACTCTGATGAAAAACAAAAGAAAGAAGAAGTTAAAGAGGTGAAGATTAACCCAGATGAAGCCCCATCCGAAGACACATTTTGGTTTAAAGCTAATGCTTTCTGGAAGACTTTCAAGTCTGCTGTGAAATCCAATTCAGATTCTGCATATGCTTCAATTATTGGTAATGGTGGTTATATTACAATTAAGGGACCAAGAACGTTATTGATTCAAACCAATTCAGGATTAGATCAATATGTGCTGTCCAATTCTGGCTCTCTTGGTGTTGGTTTAGAATATGTGGATAAGTTCATCAAGGATAAGACTGAGTTTAAACAACCTGAACAAACTCCTGGTGATAATTTCAGTGTCGTTACCATCAAGAATGGTAAAGTTGAATATAGAAACACTCCTAATTTTCAAGATGAAGTGCAGAGAATTGAAAACTTGAAAAAGGGTGATAAATGATGATGTAGTGCTTGAGCATCGAAAAAATAGACTGTTTTGAAATAAATACCTTTTTGCCTATACTAATGCATGTTTTTTTTTTTT
>BCIP01000075.1:0-13395 GCA_001599995.1 Ambrosiozyma monospora | reverse complement strand
TCCTTATCGCGTACGTGTAATATAACCCTTGTATGTGTCACGTGTCATTCACGTGCCATTCATATATCCTATATTCATAACCTAATGTGTTACACGTATTGCCAAGCACCGTGGCGCAGTGGAAGCGCGCAGGGCTCATAACCCTGATGTCGTTGGATCGAAACCAACCGGTGCTAGCTAATTTTTGTGTTTCACAAAGCTAGTTTAAGCTACTTATCATTTTTGTTGTCAAAGAACCCTTCTACTTTAGTTTTAGACCAATTAATAAATCAATAAATTTTTTATTCAAACTAGCTGGTAAGGAGGTGATCAGCTACCATTGAAGACCAATCACTTCATGATATATTGAGTAGAGTAACTGCATTTCTTAATTTCAATCTATACATTTTTAAAAGATATATAGGAAATCTTTTGGGCTTTGCCGGCGCAGGTTCGTATCCTGCCGTTGTCATTTCAACACAAAAAAAAAACTTCAAAGATCTGAACCACCTAATTTTTATAAATTGTTTATATTTACTGCATGGGTAAAGAATTTATTACTATAATTAAAACAAAAGAATATTAATTTTCATTCTTACTTAAAATAAAAACGATTCCAATAGTTATACAGTAAAATATAAAGACTAAACTGGTGGTTGCACCAAAAAAAAATTTAGGAAAGTTCAATCAATCAATCAATAAATTCTTTTTTATTCAGTAGTTATACTATAAAATATGAAGACTAAACTGGTGGTTAAGACTATCAAAGATCAAGCAACATTAGTGTGGTTCAAAAAAATCATGTTTTTTTTTTCCATAATACGTAGTATATTAGAATGTTAGATCACTATAAATTTTATGTAAAAAGAAAAACTATAAAGACGTTCCTGAACTTACCACCAATAGCAACCAAAAATACCGTTTCGGAGAGGGACTAAAGGCGTAGCATTAAACTTGCGCAAAAACCCAGAAGTTCAAAAAAGATTCAATCAAAAATTAATAAGAAAAATGTAAACTCATTCAAAAAATAATCAGAAATCAAAGAGAAAGCAGAAATCAAAGCTGTTCAACCCAAAGAAACAAAATACCAAAAAGAGGCTCAGGCTAAAAACTGAAAAGATCCAATAGGATCTTCTCAGGGTCTAACCCAAGGATCTATACTCTAATCAGCATACTAGAAGAAATTAAAAACGACTCCAGAAGCCGGACCCAGAATTAACTTGGTGAACCATCTTGGTGACTTCGAAATGATTCAGGACTAAAGGGCGCTTATGGGGAAAGTCTTGGGGGCATTCCAATCTGGCAAACTTGTTGAATTCAATTTGATCAAACAGAATCAAAACAAGTTAATTTTCATAAGATCATTTTGATTCTGGTTCGGATTGCATTTCAGAAACGCCGGAGACCGTTTGCTATCCTGCCAACCAGTGACTTCATTCCATAGAATTGAAACCATTCGGCAATCAAATAGTGAATGATGGACACCACCTGGAACAGACTTACCAATAGCCTACAAAGGACAGTAACTAAAAAACCGATTATTTATCGAGCCAACTTGAAGTTCGTAATAAACTTCAGTGAAGAAAGGAATGATCCTTCTAAACTTACCCAACTTCTTGGAAAAGGTGGCCCATTGTTGTTCATCATAGGTAGTATTTTTTTGACCAGTATTCATGTACAATAGGATAGTCCTGGGACTCACTGTATCTTTTGTACGTATGAAGGAAGTGTGTAAAACAAACGAATCAAAAATATTGCTTATGATAAAAACCCACATTTTTTTAAAGCCAGCGATTCCAAGATAGTTTAGTGGTTAGAATTCTCGCTTGTCACGCGGGAGACCGGGGTTCAATTCCCCGTCTCGGAGTTTTTTTCCTCAACATTCGAAAGTTGAACTTCCTCCCAATTGAACAATCACTATTTCTTCCATTGTTTTTTTTCCTTATCAGCCAAATGAAAAATTTTGTCACTTATAAACTTGAATATTTTCCAGCTGCAAGAATCCTCTTTGAGATATTTTCCCATCACAGATCGATGGCTTTGATCAATAATTAGAGTTCAGAGGATTGACAAGTTTGTCAACATTAGTGTTATCGGACGTCCCAGTCAGTGAAAACTCAACTCTACCTGAAATTCTATTGAAGTTTAATATACTTCACAGAAAGTGAATGCTTCTTAAAGGAGAAGAATTTTTGCCACTTATAACCGTTAAAGATTCTCTAGTACGTACGAAGCAGCTAGCTATACTACAAAACTTTTCGAAGAGAAATTTTTTTGCATGAAGATAAAATTTTAAACAGGTCTATAAAACATTAATTGTAATCTATAAATATGTGAATGAGGTATATATAATGAGCTGGATTTTCGAAGCCATTCACGTTTGATTGCTTCTGAAAAGTGAAAAATAAAATAATTCAACTTTCACTTCAAGCAGTTGAAGTAGCTGTAGCAGTGGCAGTAGTGGCAGTAGTGGCAGCTTGACCATCAGTTGTAGTTTCAGTGCTAGTTTGCTTTTTAGAAGAGGAAGAGGATGACTTAGCAGTAGTTGAGGTTGTAACTGATGAAATCATTGAGAGATCAAGACAGTACAATGGGGCATCATCAACTGATGTGTTGTCTGAACCAATGTCACAACCAACC
Organism: Ambrosiozyma monospora; assembly: GCA_001599995.1. NCBI lineage: Eukaryota > Fungi > Ascomycota > Pichiomycetes > Pichiales > Pichiaceae > Ambrosiozyma > Ambrosiozyma monospora. The sequence goes on along the minus strand of BCIP01000075.1, from coordinate 10,776 downwards.
TTATAAGAGTATGAGGAATCATAAGCCCAGGAGTCTTCATCAGTAGTGTCAGCTCCATCAGCAAACCAGGTATAGGCAACTTCGAATGCTGGCATACACAAAGAACTTCCAGAAACCTCAGCGGTAGTGACAAAGGACCATGACCATGTACAAACTTCATCTTCACCTAAGTTGTAGTAACCATCATTCAAGGAGTAAATCTCAGCAGATGCATCATCAAGATCCAATCCAGTAATTTTCAAGTCAGACAAACTGTACAATGATAAACATTCAGATGATGAGAAAGAAATAGTGACCTCGATTTTGTCATCTCCATCAGAAACAATGCTAGAAACAGATAAGTCAGCACAAGGGTATGAAGTACCACACTCTGAACCAAATTTAGTTTCAGAGTCACCACATTTTTGATACAAGGAAGAGGTATGAGATGAAGTTGAAGCAGAGGAGGTAATCTGAGAAATATCAGACGAGGAGGAAGAAGAAGATGTAATCGATTCAGAAGAAGCAGAGGAAGAAGTGATTTGAATACCAGTCTTAGCAGTTAGGACAGAAGATAAAAGGGATGGTGTTGTTGATGGTGCTCCTGAAAATGTGGAAGATGTCATTGGTGCATCAATAGAAGATGATGTAGCTTGAGAAGAGCTGTCACTGGAGCTCACATTTGAGTCAGATGAATATGAGGAGGAAGAAATAATTGAAGAAGAAACGCTTTCAGAAGAAGAGAGAGTAACATCAGAGGAGGATGGGATAAAGGAAACTGTTTCTGAGGAAGATGAGATAATTGAAGTTGATGGTTCTTGAGAAGTTGAGGCTGAGGATGATTCAACAGAGGCGGAAGAGGATTCAGAAACGACAGCAAAAGATTCAACAGAGGCAGAAGATGGAAGTTCGATACTGGAAATAGGAGAGGAAGAAGCAGATGATGATGACAACTGAGAAGATAATTCAAGAGCGACGGCAGTGGAAGAAGAAGAAGACGAGTATGATGAAGTGGTTGAAGTTAATGGAGCTTTAGAAGAAGAGGCAGATGAGGATTCAACACTGACAGAAGATGAAGAGGATGAAGAGGATGAAGAAGCTGTGGAAGTAGTAGAAGATGATTGATACTCTTTGAAACAGTAAAGAGGAGCATCAGCTTGAGCATTATTTTGGTTATCGATATTACAAGCAATCAAATAATCATAATTGGCATTATAAGACCAAGAACTCTTATCATTCGTTGAAGCACCAGAAGTAAACCAATCATATTGAATTTGGAAAGATGACATACAGTAGTCATCGTTATAACTGTTAGCATTGATCTTGAAAGTGGCAGACCAGTCACAAACTTCATCATCAGAGGTGATCTTATAAACCTTGCTGTTCAAAGAATATAAGATAACAGTACCGGAATCTGGTGAATCCAAGCCAATAATCTTCAACTCACCTAGATTAGATAAGGAAGGACAACTGGCAGCAGAGAAATGCAAGGTAACCTCATAAACACCTTCAGATGGGGAAGAAACATTGTCAAAAGAGATATCAGCTTCTGGGTAACTGGAACCACATTTGTATTTGTAGTTTGTGTTCAAGTTACCACACTTAGCATAGACTAAAAAGTCCGAGGAGTCAGAAGATGAAGTGGAAGTGCTTGTAGCTTGTGAAGTAGATGTTTTGGAAGAAGTGGTACTAGTGGAGGATGATGAGCTCTTTGATTGAGAAGTGGTGGCTGTAAGATTGTTTTGTTGGGTTGATGTTGTCTTACAAGAGGTTGAGGATGATGTTGTCTTAGCAGAAGTAGATGTTGTTTTGGTACTGGTACCAGCTACACACTGAGCGTAGTATGCGTTGGCAGAGGAACAGTAATAACCAGCACAACACTCAGTTGCACCCGTCCAGTTGGAGCCACCACATTGATAGTATTGATTCACACAAGAGGAGGCGGTAGATGAAGTGGAAGTTGTTGTAAGCTTTGTGGTGGAAGAAGTGGTGGCAGTAAGCTTGTTTTGTTGAGTTGACGTTGTCTTGCAAGAGGTGGAGGATGATGTTGTCTTAGCAGAAGTAGATGTTGTTTTGCAAGTGGTGGATGATGTTGTCCTAGGGGAGGTGGTCGTTGTTTTAGTATTGGTAGCGACCACACATTGAGCATAGTATGCGTTGGCAGTAGAACAGTAATAACCAGCACAACACTCAGTTGCACCAGTCCAGTTGGAGCCACCACATTGATAGTATTGATTCACACATGAACTAAAATAACGAAAAAATGATCCATGATGTTAGTATTTATGAGTCAATATCGGTAAAGTAAGATGTAATACTAATTTGAACATACTTAGCTGTGGCATCAGCACAGAGTGCCAAAAAGGTCAATGAAATAAAGGATTTCAACAATTGCATTTTGTATGATGTTATCTTTTGATCAATGATTTTATTAGAGATGATAAACTTGGATCAGAGACCATCAATTGATTTGAATTGAAGAGATTTCTGGTAGCTCTTATATAGATCAGAATGGACTTATAGGCCACCAAAATTTCTTTTTCTCTCTAACCGGCAATTGAAAGCTTACAAATCTTCCATGTATCATAATTGCATGGATTTCACATTAATTCAACCGTTATACTGTACATGACTTTTCAACAATGATGTTACACAGCACCGTGGCTTCGATATGATTGTTATCATCTAGTGTATTTGGTGACACATATATGGTGGATTGCAATTATATGTAAGAGAAAATAAACCATTGGGCCAAGACATATTTGCTATTGTTGTTTCACCGTTTGATCAGCCTATATGTGCACTAATGCAAACATCAAAGTTGCATGAATAGGAAAATGCTAAAGGACGTACATGGACGTACATACAGATGAAATCGAATTTTCACAAGCATATATGTGGAAGTAAGTTAATAGGTACTCGATAAACTGAAGCATAAAGTTAACCGGTTTCAAACGATTGAATACCTCAATTATGGATCCTGGGAGAAAGAAGGAGAATAGTGGAAGTGGTTTTTGAAATTTGATATTGTAGAGATGATGAAACTGCCTCTTTGATAGAAATTGAAACTTTTGAACCGAGGTTCATCTCACATATTTCCCAATGAAGACAACATTTATATTGCACATACACACGTGTACGTGACCGATGAACTCTTAAAACAATAACAGATAGATGTGGGATGCTTTTTTGACAGGGCGTGATATGTGGAGATATAGCTAGCTTGTAGATGTTCAAAATTTTGTCATCCGTGGACCGTGGTGCAATTTGTCTGCAAGTTGGAAGGCTCGAAGGCTGTAAGCGAGCTCGAAACTGCCAAAATTTTCCTGAGGATTGTTATTCTAACAATGCCCATGCTGGATATACCATCACGTTATAGAAGCAGCGAGCTGTGTTATAACAAGAGATCAAATGACGGAGAAAGCGTTGCATATGAAGATACAATGAAGATTGCTTTTGGAAAATGTAGAATAATTGAATCAAAAGAAATTTCCTGAAATTAAGTATTTTTTTGCAGCCGTTGGTATGAAAAGTGGCCATGTGAATCATCATATCATAAACTCGGTCAAATTTTACCGGTGATGTTTTCTGGATAGAAGCCATATATGCATGGGTAGATATAGACCTTAATCCATATAAAATTCATTGAATGCAGCAAAGAAACCAGCAATTAACATCGTGAGTACAACGTTCTTGATCGAAATTGCAGACGTGGGAACAGAAACAGAAACGTACTTCTGACAATTGTGGTTCAGCATATTGACAATTATATTGTACATATATCTTCAAGAAACTGTCAGTTAAGATCAGATATCACGTATAGCTGATATCACGCACGATTCACGACCAAAAAGCAACTTCAACTTCGAACATAGGCTGGAGGTAATTATCTGGATCCGCTGGATAAATCCTGTTTAACTTGTAGAAAATGACGTATAGCCTTATATAAAGATCAATTGATATACCAGTGGACCTTGGATTGACATTGTGTAAAGAAAGAAATGTTGTTGAAGAGTAAAGTCCCAGGGGCCAGGAGTCGCCGATTGATTATGGATCTGATTATTGTGGAAAAACACGTTTGAGTTTTTTTGATTTGAATTTGACATTTGGTCGCGCACGACAGTAACCTACGAAAGTTGTTTGGTAAGTAGTAAGTAAGCGAATAGATTTACTTACTAAGTTGATCCCTTTTCAAAAACTTTCACTAGATCATATAGAAAATTGGAATTAAATATATTATACAACGGAAAAAATGAATAACAGTTACATGGGGGTTAGTTGTTTGTTCAAAAATGAAATTTTTTGGCTTGTTTGGTCGAGTTTCCAGCAACAGGCTTACTTTTCGAAGGTGGTGTACTCTCATCATCGGTATCATCACGTTTTCTTTTATCACCTATCTCATAAGCCAGAGTTTCTGATCCATATATACTGGATCCATTATCAGATTTCTTTTCTTTCAAAACGGAGTAAAGCTTTTTCTCAGTACCGTCGTCATCGTCACTTGCCAATTTCTCATCATCTGCCGTTATCAATTCGTCACCGATAGATTCAATAGGAACATCACCTTCTTTAGCCACATAGACATCTTGCACTTTCGCATCACCCTCATCATCCTCAGAATCATCTGACTCATCTTCTGATTCCGACTCCGATACAAGTTTACCATACTGACTCTTATCAACAGCTTCACCAATATTAACCACTTCATCATCATCATTATTAAATGTGATTGAACCATCAGGACCAATTTTCATATGCGGATAACTAGGAGGTGGGCCCATCATTTTAATTCTTTCTGACCATGGAGGCACGGAAATCTTAGAATCTAACATACCCAATGCCTTCTTCAAATCATCTGACATCACACCGGGTCTGAACTTGGATGCTTTATATCTATTCAATCTATCAGTGTATTCCAAACCTTCATAATAAACTTGCCCAAAGGAAAACAAGTCTGGTTTAGTTTGATATTTGAAGAAAGCATCGTACAACTTGTTGAAATCGATATCCAACTGACCCATCTTAGGTTGAACACGTTCTCTCATTCTTTGTTTCAATGTTGTATCATCTTCTTTATTTCCTGATGTATCTCTCATCTCCAAAATTCCTGTATCTAAAATAAACTTCGGTAGTTCAAAAGGAGGTCTTTCAAAACCTTTCTTACCTGCTAAGAAAGCACGTTTCGAAGCCCAATGTTTGGGTATAGGGACCGCATTGTGAAGCGTTTTCAAATGGACAAACAATCTTGGATCATCAGCATCTGCATCCGTTGGTACTATAAGTTGGGGATCATTGGACTCTGCTTTCAAAAAACTCAATGGGATATGATACTTCTTTTTTATCTGTCTTTTTGTCAATTGTCTTTCTTCATCGTCATCATCGCTGTCATAATCATCTTTATCACTTTCACCACCATCATCTGGGTCTTGCTGACCTTTCGTATCTTCGTTGTCACTATCTAGAAGTTCTCCATTCTTGTCGATTTCTTGAACGGTTGTTTCAGAGGAATTCGTAGGTTCAATGATCTCGAATTTTTTGAATATGTCTTTGAACTCAGAAAAAGATGGATCTTTGAGCACTTCAGGATTGATTTCTGAAACTTCAATCTCTATTTCCTCATCTATATCATGGTTATTTTTAGTGGCTGTTGTGCCGTTCTTGGTCTCTATCGGGGTGGTTGTGGATGTTGAATTTGTGTTTGTTGTGGCGGATTGTTCCTGCTTCTTCAGTTTGGCACGCTCACGTCGGAGTTGATTCTTTGATTTTCTTGGAGCCATATTTCTAATGCAAGTTTTCTTTGAATAAATTGGTGTGGAAGAATAATGAACAGACAGGGCATCTAAGTATATAAGTATGTGATAACATTACCCATGTGCATTTGGACTCTGGAGAAATTAAATCTCAAAACAATCCTTCTAATATTTAGTGACACTATACTGAAAATGACAGAAACACAAAAGTGTCACGTGTATAATTATCACATGCACAGCATTATCACATGACCATTAAAACATCCATTCAAGCTGCGAGATCCAACGGTAACATTCGTCATTCATCTGGCACTAGAAGATCTTAATAATTGAATGCCTTATCCACCGAATCAGATGATGGCATTAACAAGTCATATCTAATCTCTGATTCCGGGCAAATTATGTAGGGACATTTTGCCAGTGCTCGAGTCAACGTAGTTACCGGTAAACCTGTTCCGTCACCCACGAACAAGCTGTGGATGACATGCCGTGATCAGTAGTCATCGGCAGATTTTGAGTTACGCTTGGTGGGCTATCACAACCTACAAAATCTGTGAAGGTGTCATGACATTGATCATGTTCCGCAAAGACTTATATTTAACCAAACCAATTCCAAATAACATAAAACTAATTGCTTGCTGTATTGATCGTACAGTGGAATACTCACAATAAACAAAACTGAAGACCACGAAAGCGAAGGAAGGAAAAAAATTGCAAAAAAGAAAAAAGTACAGCATTATTTACTCAGATTTCAGAAACAACAAACATTTAAGTCAAGCAAAAGCAAACAAATTCACACTATCCATCATTCAAAATTACAGTTTATTAAAGCTTACAATTCATCACTTTTCATAATTTGGGCTGTCTGCTCGTTCGGTGTCTTCTGATATACCCAAATAAATTCGATAATACAAAGACAACATTGCAACAACACAGATCATCTACTAGCAAGTCACAACAACTATTTTTTACATAAAATGTTCATCAAATTAGACCAAACACTGCCACCACCAACCCACATCGTGATAAACACAACTTTCATTATGTTGTGTATTTCACTTTTGGTCTTACTCTTACTAGGTATCTCTCTATTTTACTCCGGATTAACACAGCGGAAATCAACTTTCCAACAACTAGGCACACCGTTTATAACAACAGCTATCATTCTTCCCCTTTGGCTATGTTTCGGATATACCTTATGTTTTTCAAATTCAGGTCCATCCCATTACTTAGGAAACTTTGCAAACGTTGGACTTCGTGACTTATCAAGTTCAATCTACGTCTCACCAATAACAGATAAAAACTTGACTCAGATAGTTCAAACTTCAGACGACTTTGCCAGTTTATCATCACCTTCAGCAACACAAGGTGTTTTAAGCTTAGTTCATGCTGTCTTTCAAGGTTTTTTTGTTTGCATCTGTTGTGCACTGGCACTGGGATGTATCGTTGATCGTGGACGTTTGTTCCCATGTTTTATCTTTGCAATTTGTTGGTTGTTTTTGGTCTATTGTCCAATCTGTTATTGGATCTGGAATGAGAATGGATGGATACACAAGAAATTGAATGTGTTGGATATCGCTGGTGGTCACGTTGTCCATTTGGTTAGCGGCCTAACCGGATTCGTTTACTCTTGGTTCTTGGACTACCGTCTAGATAAGACTTTGATTTATTATAGAGCAAGCAATTTGGGATTTGTTGTCATTGGAACATGCATGTTGATTATTGGATGGATTGGCTTTAATTGTGGTTCATTATACGCTGTTAATCTATTGACTGTTACTGCTCTGGCAAACACATTGAATTGCAGTTTCATTGCTGGATTATCTTGGTTTTGCCTAGATTATTTCATGTTTGGAATTAAGCGTATCTCCATTGTTGGTTTTTGCTCAGGTTGTGTGGCTGGATTAGTTGCAATTACTCCAGGCACAGCATATGTTCCGTTCTGGGCTACTTTTATCATTGGAAATTTGAGTGGTGTCTTGTGCAACTTTGCCACTAGATTCAAGTACTGGGTGAAAGTTGATGATGCTCTGGATATATTTGCCATCCATTTCATTGGTGGTGTCATTGGAAACTTGTTAACTGGTTTATTCGCCGACAAGAACATAGCCAAGCTAGGTGGTATCGACATCGATGGTGGTTGGCTTAACCATCATTACATTCAGTTACTGGATCAATTTCTGAGTACATTAGCAGTTGTTGTCTATACTTTTTTCATGAGTTTTGTTTTACTCTTGATTATCAACAAGATTCCATACTGTCAATTGAGAGTTACACCAGAGGAAGAATTGAAAGGACTGGACGAGTCTCAAATCGGTTCAGAGTATATCAATGATTACATCGAATTTATCAGAGAAATTGATCCTTCTGATTATGCCTTGGAGTCACAGGCATCTAAATGTGATTAGTTTACATGAATCCAATTATACCCAAACAACAGTTTTGTATACTACACCCAAAATCCAACACTTTACTACGCAGTTTACACATTTCTCTCTTGATCCAAAACACGTTTTTTTTTATTCTTTATAGACATTTTTCCCACAATCTTTTTTTTAATGAAGGCCTATACTATTTCTGAAAGAACAACAGATACCTATTATTCATTCAAACTTTGAATCAAGCAACTCAGTAGCATCGACAATCTCAGTAACCAGCTTGAAATTTCTAGCTCTAACATCTTCGAGAGCTTTCACATCATACCCACAACCTTCAATAATTTCCTTTGGCCTAATAGTGATTCTACCATTTTTGAATACCATTTTAGCAACAGAAATGGAACAAACCCTATTACCAACTCTGATAACAGTCAAAGTGAAGACCCATTTTTCATTCCAAGTCAAGATTCGACTATCCATAATATACCTTTCAAAAGGTTTGATATCTTCCAAGAAATGAATAACCAAAGATCCCAATGGGATATAGGGAAACCCTGAAGCACCTTTCTTATCAACTTGGTTGACTAAATAGGTACCAAAACGATTCAACGACAATTCAGCACGACACATGTCCAATTCCGTGGAATAAGTGGCATTGTTTTTGTGAAATCCAAAGAAGTCACATTCTAAAGGACAACAGAAAGACTTTCTGGTCACTATGTCGAATAGCTCATGTTGGTTTGTTGAATTGATTCTTTGTGGTTTTGTTCTAAAATGCTGTTTTTTGAAAATGACGTATTTAATCGGTAGTCGGTAAAAACGGAGATTGTAAACCAATGGAAGGTATTTGTAGGACGTTATCAACATTATGGCTGTTACACCTAGTGCTAACTGGGTCAATATTCTCAACATTTGATTTTGTTATTTGTTAATTGTGGTTCCAAGGTATGAGAAGATGATGTAGTGATTACCAGGGATGTTAAACATGATTGAAATCCATTATGCATCTACACTTTGTTTTGAAAAAAGTTGACTGACTGCAATTCTCAATGAGCCGAGATAACTAACTACGCTATGCAGTCAAGTTGCTCAAATGGCAAACAGTGTCACTCTTGGGTAGCAATTTCAGTTGTTTATTCTGATATATATTCCCCTTTATGGCAATAAGAATTTGATATAAATACTGTGATACATCATCCATGAGTTTTGAGAGAGCTAGACTAATCCACATGTGTTTTAGCTCTTTGATTTAACGTAGAAATTCTCTGCGCGGAGCGATGACTCGCTTAGAGACCGTCACTTAACAACCAATTTTTAGAAAATCGAAAATTGGTGCACAGGATAAACTGCTATTTTCAATATTTTAATGGCTGTCCAATTTTTTATCTTTATTTCACATATTCAGGAACCAGTCATTTTTTGTGAATTGATTGCAGCTGAATTTACTCAAATCCAAGGTATAGTAGAGCGGTCGTTGAAAATCAAGATAAGACCCAGTCCGGAAGGAGTCGGAAGAACCCTGATTAACCCATACAAAAATACTGCTCCACAAAATCATTACCAGCCACACGTGGCAAATCAAAAACTCGAATCCTGATCATCGAGTTTTGGTGGCCTTAAGTTAACTAGTATAAACTGAGAAAACATATACACCAACTGACAGCTTGTATATAGAAATCATATATTGGAGTTTGGATTGTATCGGACATGTCTTCCAAATTCCAGCGGCCATCAAGATACAAGTAACTCTTCCGTTCCGTGTTGTAACTTTCTACTCCGGCTAGTTAATAAAGCCATGGGCTGGCACTAGAAACTTCCAAACTTCCATGCACACATTTCAACAATAAGCGCCCAACTGTCCGCCACCGTTCATTCAATATAGATAATGTGGAGGATCAACTAACTATACGTATATACCTAATCATGCTGAAACAATATATACATGTACAAAAACCAATCATGAATTAAAAATGGCAAATAATTGCCAACTTTACATGACTCGATCCATGATGGAAATCAGAAGACGTGGCTGTGTTAGAAAATTGGCATTTTCAGATCTAAGTGTGGCTGGAGAAATTTAACGAAATTTTTTTTAACGTTTTAAAAAAAATCCAAACTTTATCATGTCTTAACAAATTTCTTCCCGAGTGATTTTTCAGTCAAGATTTTTGGAAAAAACAAAGTTCGAAATATCATAATTCCGAGACATGGCCCATGATGGGCCCTGTTTTTGTTGTTCGTTTAATTCTACATTCATTGTTTTCGTTAATTCAATTATGCACAAGTTGTTGGGCTTGCCCGGTCGGTTGGTACAACCGTACCTAACATGTGTCAACATATTGCCATGCATGGCTCGTGAATCAGTGCTCCATAATTTGGAAAACAGGTCCCCGTCGAGGCCATCAAAACACATGCACATGCCACTCCAGCATACACACACGATGTTAGTCACCGAGTGCGGATTTACCATCTGTCACGAACAAACTCGGAGTACAGATCGAATCATCATCGATTTTATCAATCGATGGCCAATATTGCTTTCTTGCCCATAATGCGAGCTAACGTCAGGGTTACAATGCTGTTGTGTACGGCTAGAGTCAGGTAAAATGAAGTTAGAATTGACGCGTAAAGCTAGAGACAGACAGACAGACAGACAGACAGACAGACAG
>BCIP01000074.1:0-13955 GCA_001599995.1 Ambrosiozyma monospora | reverse complement strand
GCTCCATCTACTGGTGGTGTCAAGAAGCCTCACAGATATAAGCCAGGTACTGTTGCTTTGAGAGAAATTAGAAGATTCCAAAAATCCACTGAACTTTTGATTAGAAAGTTACCTTTCCAAAGATTGGTTAGAGAAATTGCTCAAGATTTTAAGACTGATTTGAGATTCCAATCTTCTGCTATTGGTGCTTTGCAAGAATCCGTTGAAGCTTACTTGGTCTCCTTGTTTGAAGATACTAACTTGTGTGCTATCCATGCTAAGAGAGTTACCATCCAAAAGAAGGATATTCAATTGGCTAGAAGATTGAGAGGTGAAAGATCTTAGAGTTGGCGGTTTTTATTAATGGTTGGTTATGTTTTTTTTTTCTTTATTAATGACAGTGTATCTTACTGTTCTTTGTACATTAGTTTTCATCAATTTATTTGACTTCGTATTATATTACTTTACCTCGTTAATAAACAGTAGATCATAAATGGCTTGAAGGAGTCCAGTTTTAATGATATCAGATTCAAAAAGTGAAACGTGTAACTCTAACATGTCTGTATGTAACTCATGTAACTCACTGGACCCGTACAGCTATGAAATGAGAGAGCTGAAGTTGCCGGTCCGGCTAGAGCTCCAGAGCCAAGCTAATAGCTACATCTTGATACTTCAGCATATATAGATTGCTCATTTGAAAATTTTGTAAATTAAAACAGCAGCAATTGAAAACGAAAAAACTCTATAAACCATGTATATAGAAACATCAAAATCATTTCTTTGAGCCACTAGAGTAAGAGATAACAGCCCATTTACCACTAGAACACCACAACTCACCATATTCATTACCCAAAGACTTCCAATACTCACACAATTCTTCATCTTTACCCTTTGACAAGCCAGCACAGACATCAGCTTTACAAGTTCTAAGAGCAACCAAATGGATACCTGAATCAGCCAACTTGCCAATAGCTGTAGTGAATGGGGTGTCTCTAGGCCAGTGTCTATCAGCGGTCAACTTTCTGTAGTTCAAATCACCCTTGATGATAACCAAAGTGGAGTCTTGAAAGTACTTCCATAGTTCAGCACCACCGAATTGTGTCTCTTCAGGTGAGATGTTACCGTAGTCTAGATCAATTGTCCAGAATTCACTCTCTGCTGTTTTAATCTGTCCTGAGTTCTGATACTTGGTGAATGAATCAACGAAGAATTGAATGTCTGATCTATGTTCGGGGAACTTGGACGTGTCCAACAAGTCATCAATCATGATTTTCACATCCTTGATCATCGTGTCACTCACCATCCATGGTCTTGTCTTGCAGTGGTACACGACTTCATCAACTAGTCCAAAGTCAAGCAGGAATAAAGATAGGCAGACATCGGTGAAGAACTCGAAACCAGCGTTATCCAAAACGAAATCAACTCTTCTTGGTTTGCCCAATTTGGCGGATATGGTGATTCTATCCCATGTCAAGTCTAAGTCATTGGCAATGATGTTCTTTCTGGACTTGGCTCTGGCAGCACTACCTTGAACAGACTTGATGTCCTCCAATGTGGCGTTGGCGAGCAATGACAAATCGGTGGCGTTTCCCCATAGTGAAATCTCAATGAATTCTTCATAGACAACCTTCAACAATTCTTGATCTTTGATTAGTTCTGCTTTACCATCTTGCAATTTTTTGTATCTGTTGACTAATTCATAAACACCCAATGTTGACGAGAAGAAAGTCTCTCTTTTCAATCTTTCAAAAACATCAAAGTTCGTCCACTCAGAACGTTCTTTGTAGAAAACATCCACTTCTCTGTATAACCAGCATTCCAAAAATAGCCATGGACCAGTTAACCACTTCAAACGTGGACCATCTGGAGAGTTCTTCAGTTTGGAAAGTGTCTCGTTGAATGACTTCAAACCTGGAATTGAGTCATTGGTGAAAGGTGTCAATTTGGCATCATTGGCTAAGTCTTTTGAGAGATTTTCAATCTTACCGATGATTTCAGCACCTTGGGACTTCTTCAATTCATTGCTCTTGGATGAATTGATCTCTGATTCGGTGTCTTCAACGATGTTCTTGAGAATCTTGACCCATCTTGACCGACAAGTGGAAAAACCAAATGAGTGTGGGTCATCGTTGTAATAATATGGTGGAAGTGTAGTTTGGTCTGAGGAAGTCATCTTTGGTGGTGATATTGGACAATCAGTGGTAATTAAACTCGTTTGCAGTGTTTGCTGCTGTTCCTTGAGTGGGGAATTGTCCTTTTTATGTCAGAATGGGTTCCAAATGTGACTCATGTTAAGACTTGTTCAAGTACTCGTTGAGTCAATTTACTGGAAAATGGACTTCCGGCCATGTGTATTCAGATCGACGGTCATCTTCATTCGCGGGAGGAACACCATATTAAGACGAGCCGCAACTGTTTCTTGCGGAGTATTGAGTTGAATTGAGTTTGTCCTTATAGTGCCACATGTAAAAAATGCGGTATATATGGAAGAACGGATCAATTATACTAAACACAATTTACAGAAATACAAAACAACTTTATAAATGATATATGTATGACTCATTTTTTACGCAGACCCATTGGAGTAGGAAATAACTGCCCACTTACCACTAGAAGACCAAGTTTCACCAAACTCATTACCCAACGATTTCCAGTATTTGCACAACTCTTCATCTTTACCCTTTGGCAAGCCAACACAAACATCAGATTTACAGGTTCTAAGAGAAACAACATGGATACCAGAACTTGCCAATTTACCAATTGCTGTAGTGAATGGAGTATCTCTAGGCCAATGTCTATCGTCAGTCAACTTTCTGTAGTTCAAGTCACCCTTGATGATGACCAAAGTAGAGTCTTGGAAGTATTTCCAGAGGTCAGCACCACCATATTTAGTTTCTTCTGGAGCAATATTAGCATAATTCAAGTAAATTGTCCAGAACTCACTATCTGTAGCTGAGATCTTGCCGGCTTTTCTGTACTTGTTGAATGACTCAACAAAGAATTCAATGTCTGATCTGTGTTCTGGAAATTTAGAAGCATCGAGTAAATCATCAGCCATCAGTTGGACGTCCTTGACCATTGTGTCACTCACCATCCATGGTCTGGTTTTGCAATGGTAAACAACTTCTTCCACTAATCCGAAATCAAGCAAGAATAAGGATAAACAGACATCAGCAAAGAATTCAAAACCAGCATTGTCTAACACAAAATCAACTCTCTTTGGCTTTCCGTTTTCGGCAACAGATGTGATTCTCTTCCAAGTTGATTCCAAGTCATTAGTAACAATATTGTTTCTAGCTTTGTCTCTGGCAGCACTACCTTGAACACTCTTGAGTTCTTCCGGGGTGGCATTGACAAGCAAGGCCAAATCGGTTGAGTTACCAAACAATGAAATTTCAACGAATTCTTCATAGACAATCTTCAAAAACTCTTTATCCTTGATTGTATCAAACTTGCCGTCATGCAGTTTCTTGTATCTGTTAACCAACTCATACACACCAGTAGCTGACGTTGCAAATGCTTCTCTTTTCAGCTTCTCAAACACATCAAAGTTGGTCCATTCTGAGCATTCCTTGAAGAAAACATCAAGCTTACGGAACAACCAACATTCTGAAAACAACCATGGTGCAGTCATCCATTTCAAGTGTGGGCCATCTGTTGAGTTTTGGAATTCTTTAAGTGATTCATCCAATGATTTCAAACCTGGGATCTTGTCATTGCTAAATGCTGTAATTTCACAATCGTTGGCTAAATCTTTGGCAAGTTGTTGGATCTTGTGGATGATTTCACCACCTTGGGAACGCTTCAAATCTTTATTCTTGTTAGCTGAAGAATCAATTTCGAATCGGAGGTCTTCCACAAGGTTTTTAAAGATCTGTGGATATCTGACTCTTGCAGAACTGTAACCGAGAGAATTGCGTTCGTTGTTGTATGAATGTGGTGGAAGTCTTGGAACGGTCATTTTGATATTAGTCTGTTTGTTTTGTTTCTTGATTTATCGCTGAGTGAATTATTGTAACTGGTCAACATTCTCCGGAACAATCAATTATTGTGGAAATTTGGGGAAATGTTGGATTTTTATATGTTCATGGAAATGGGGAAGTTATGTAACATGGATCTATGCCGGCCATCTGAATGATGACGGGAGGGACACCATTTTGGGAATAGTGTGAGAATTGCTTTTAAGTTGTTCCGCGATTAATTGATCCGTGCAGTGTTGCAACTTGTGAATCTTGTGATTATTGAATGCTCGGTGAAGAGAGAGAGTCGTACAAAGCTCGTACAGAGCTGTGAACTGTAATCATCTAGGGACGTTAGATGGGTAACTTCTCTCAAAGGATATATGGAAGGACAGCTGCGGTTAGAAAAGTAATTTTAGACTGGACCTTGTTAATTGGCAAATTGCGCAGTGACCAGTCCGTGCCGCCTCAAATTGAGATACATGGGGTTGTTTGATTTCAAAGTTCATAAGTTCATTAAAAATACATAAAAGAGAGTGATTAGCAAACAAAAGAGGGAAAGATGTAAAACATAGAATCATAAAAATTAACTCTTAACAAAAAAAAAGACGAAAGACAGAAAATTAAAAACTGCCACATAAACTCATAGCTTGTGATCCACTAGTCTGTTCGTCACCGTCTCCAAAATCCTCATTATACTCGATCAACTTAACGTTGACAACATCATCATCGTAAAACTCGGATCCACTAGATACTTTAGTCTCGTCGGTTGTATCTGTACCTGATCCATCACTCAAACTTTCGTCGTCCAAAATCATGCCTTCACGGAGGCAACATCCAATTTCTTTGAAATCCCATGCCCAGATGATACGATCCAGGTTGTTTCTTCTTGCAAGTGTTTGACAATCATCAATTAGTTGTTCTTTAAGCTCGTCCATTTGCTTAATTTTCGATTCGGTGGACCCGTTGATTAACAGCTTGCTCACTTCGTATTTGATAGCTTTCCAAAACAACCCAGTTGAGTAGTTTTCTCGATTCACCAATAGATGTAAGATCACTCTAAATATTGCGATCGATCCATAAAATGAAACACTGTCTGTGATTTTCAGTTTCACGTCGTTAGACTCTGTGCTTTGGGTAGTGTTTGAAGTGTGAGGAACCAGTGTCGTTGTGTTGATGTATCGCACTGAACAGTAGTTTGGAGTCAATTTTGTCGTATCTGATTCAATATCGCCATTGATCAAACATGAAAAATATGACAATATCTTGATCGTGTTGATTTGAATAGCTAGTCTTTGTCTAGCCATTTCGTTTCGAAGCTTTGTGGTGTTGGATTTCGATGATGATAATGTTGTGAATTGTTTCGGTTTCTTAAAGGGGTCAATCACTGTGATTTGACGTTGGTTCAAGTCAGCAACTATGATTGTTGTATCTGTAGAATCTGGCTTCATTTCATTTTGAAAACGAATGGGTATTATGATGAAGCTTCTATGACGGCGTATTCCAAAATAATCATCATCAATCGTGGTTTTGTCATTATCGGCATCATGATGATCATCGGATTCAACACTGGCTTCACTGCCTTTTCTGAAAAGACTGTTGATATCGGGTATGTTGGAGATTGATTTCAGATGGTTTGATAACTGAACAAAATGTTTGTTTTGTGAAATGATATCTTCGATATCATCAAGACACCAAGATTCTAGCCTCTTGGAGATAAAGGAGTCGGAGAATTGTTGGCAAGATTCCGGATGTAAAACGAATAGTTGATGATGGTTGTTCTTGGAGATGGTATATGATGCAAGTTCATTGATGAACTGTACCAATATAGAGAAGATGAAATCATCCAATGTGAGATGGTCTAGAATACCATTTTTCTCAGTATCGTTATCGTTACCTGAAGGAGTTTTTGTTGGGTTTGTTGGATGGGGTGGTTCCACTTCAAGATACGCTGGATCAAAGTATATTCTGACCATGACGACTGCTGTTTTGTTGGAATCTGTGAAATATGTAGGTTTTGTCTTCTTGATAAAGGATGATATGATTGGGTTACAGGAGATGAAAAGTGAGTAGGAAAGGACAACAACTCTGAAACACGGGTACCCATTCAATTCTTTATGCTCAGCTCTGTCAAATGCTCATGTTTATGTCTCAGGAGTAGTCATCACAAATTGGTCCAAACGCGGCGGGAATGTAAAAGGTGATTCAGAAACATTATCTGTCAAATTCAAATTATTATTACCCTTTGCAGTCAAATGTGTACTAAACAGGAAATAGTGCGGCTTTTTATTTTATAAAAGTTCACCATTTAAGTAATCCTTGAAAAGTTGAAATATTTGTCTCTGCTTACCTAATGCGGGCGCCTTCCCAATTTGTGATAGTGGCCTGTAAAAAATCACCTGCGTTTTGCCACAGCCCTGGCTGGCTAACTATCTGAGCCTCACATAATGCGTAAGTGACCCGTACGGTCACAATGGCAGATAATTTTTTTTGGAAGTCGAGCGTCGAGAGATTCCCAAATTGAACAAATGACAACACTTGTCCTGTTGACATTGGCATCTTTATTACTCCTGCTCTTTTGAACCGCCATCTAACAAATCACAGTCTTACAAATCGTCTGCTTTTTGGCTCAGCCCAAGTGGGTCACATTGATGGTATGATCACTGGTGGTTTATGTCTTCAAGTTTAGTTGTTGTTGGTCAAGAAGTTATGCTCCAGGTCAGGTCAAACTATAAGTTGAAATGTTGAAGTCACTGTCATGCCTCTCGTTGAAAGAAAACTCATTTGGAATAGCTATCCTGGAAGGTTCAGTCAGATGAGAGTTAGAAATACCATTAGTTGTCTGCACGTTATACTTTGGTCTGCCCAGTTTCCATCCTCACCAACCCGGTGTAACTCCAGCTTGAACACGTTTATCAGCACCAGCCTTATCCAAGTTCTTGTAGAAATTGATTGATCGGTGACATTCCCACATACTCACCACTATCGCTTGAAAGCATACTATCCAATTATTTGTCAAACTGTCAAGGTGTATCACAGTTCTTAGCTATGTGACCAAACCCATGACATTTCTGACACTGCAAACTTGATTTCTGCGGTTACAGTTTCTAGCAATATGACCAAATCCACCACAGGTGTGATGTCGAGGGCGAGAACCAGTCTCCAATTCATTCACTATCTCATCTGAGTTCACGTTAACATCAAATGGATTGTAGTCTTTTATCATAGATGAGTGGTACATACAAACAGTGTTTATACCACCTCTCCCCTATTTGTTGGCAAGTTTCATGACATTTTCCTGCCAAGCAGCATGAATGTAATTCGGCCGAACTGGCATCTCAGCAAGATCTTCAATATATGGCTTCAAACATCTTGATTTGTAGTATAATGTCTTTGATGGGGTATGAAAAATGAATGGATGTTTTTTATCTGGGTGAGGCATGTTACAGTATTTGCGGAAGTTCTTTGGTTTGTTGCTCTAGTTCTTCACATTTGGCTTAATAGGTCTCTTCTCATAATCTAACTCCATAGCTTTTTCATATTTAATGTTACTTGGCTGACCAATATGATCGTGGAGTGCTTTATCACCGATGTTATCTATACGACAGACATAACCATGCTCTAATAATTGATCAACTTGGATATCGGTCATCCAAGCTCCATCTTTCTTGCCCACAAATCTATGATCTCTCATACCATTGAAAAGGGCATCAACAGCAACCAATTCACCAGCGGATTCATACGAAACGACAAACAACAAATTGGAAAACGGTGTCTGTTTTAACTTTAGCTCATACCCCAGCTTCTCGATATAGCTTCAAGATAATGAAAAATATCATTTGCAGATTCATGTGTGTTCATAATACCACTCACAAGTGGAACAACTTTGTTGAATTCATTTTTAATAGCAATTTTCACCCTTCAATCTCATGTTATATCTCGAAAAACTATATGTTGTATCCATGTGAACTAACGGGACAAATCCCAGTTTTGCGGAAGGCTTTTTATGAACAATCAAAAGGATGTCCTTACTGTTGCTTGATGACACATGCTTGAACACGGTTGCATTGTTGTTTGTGATTGGACTCTGACCCGCCAAAACTGCCATTTGAACAAAATCGAGTTCAGCCGTTGTAAGAGATTTCAAAGATACAATTCTTCTATCCCTCAGATTATCAACCCTGTAGGAAGGAAGATGTTGAATTCCCATATATTTCTACGCCAAACGACGCTGCTTCGCCTGTTTCCTATTTTTTGATATATGGGTTTGGTAAAAACTCAAGTCCTCTCAAACGTTCTGCAAGCTCTTCATTGTCAATGAAAAATTCATGTTGTTCAGAATAAATTTGAAAATACTGATAACAACGACGTTTCTCCGATGGTAACATGAAAATTAGACATGGTATGAACTTCTTTCTTTTACGTTAGACCATCAATGCTAATAATATTAAGGGAGTCAAATAGTAAGACAAAGATCAGGTTTATATAGGGAAATGAGACAAAGAACAATAAAACTCAAAAACTTCTGTGTCAGGGCAGTTAACCAAGACGTCTTGAGATTCCTGTAACCAACTTAGAAACTGAAATGAGATTCACAGGACGATACACCGCATCTCTTAGCAACAACGACTTTAAATAACAATCGCCTCTCCGTTCTGAAATCAAAGAACCATTCAAACCATCTAAAACAGTGGAAGTCAAGTCAAGGATCAAGAATCAATATATTTCGGTGCTGGCGCTCTTTATACTCTTTTTTTTCGTAACTAGTTGTTTTTAATGGATTATGATTTTTTGCAAAGTATGATCGTAAAGTAAAAACAGTATCAGAAGCAAATTTGAGTCAAAACAGTATAAGTGTAACCCGTATTCCACATGACGGTTATGCCTGCATGGGTTCAAATTTGCCGCACTGCTTCTCTGCCAATTCCCCAGAGTCCAGACATGAAATTCCTGGCCCAGGCTGGCTAGTATAGCTAGGCCGCCGGGGCTACTTGAGTTCAGTGTAACTGTAACCTATTGAAGAGATCATGTGAAGCCAATTTTACAATCCAATTGACCTTTTCAAGTATACAATTATCATGTCAAACAACAATATCCCACCAACGGCACCACCACAACCACCAACGCCTGTTAAAAATTCAACCGATCAAGCAAGTGTGAGTGAAACACTAACAGCATATGCCAATTCTCCACTTCCAGCTCTTGTTTTCTCCGGTTCATTATTTGCTTCCCCATTGATCCGTCCTTCCAACGTCAAGTTATCCAATTTGACATATCCAAACAATTTATCAGTTGGACTGTTTGGTGCATTCACTGGTTTGGGTGCATTTTTGGCATTTGATTCTGATCCAGTTAATGGTGCTGGTGTCACCAGTGCTTGGTCCTTCATGTATTTGTTGATCAATGGAAGAAAAAGTATTGTGAATTTCAGCATTTATCCAAAGTATTTGAGTTCTTTGGCTTTGATCAATACTGCTGTTTATGGTGGATTGTTCTTTGGAATTATTGGGGATGATTCAAGTAAGCAAAATCCAGGTCCTCCTTTGTCTGCTTGATGTTGGCCGGATTATACTCCGATGTTGATACTTTTTATTCTCAATTTCTTTTTGGTTCTTTTTTAACGACTTATTCAAATTTCCTTTTCAATTGTTTTGTGTAAATTTACAGTTACTAGCGCTTACGAATTCCATATACGTCAATCTATATATTTTATTTTTTCAGGACAAAAATGGAGGGTACAACAGTTATAAAAGCTTAAAGAAGAAGAAAAAGATACCAAGGTTTGAGGTTACCACCTTAAAGGAAGCCAATTATTCAGTATACCTTTCTCATTAATTTCAACATCATCAAACAGTTCAATGAACTGTTGATCCAAGTGTCTTTCTTTGGGATAGGCAAATTTTCGATACTCATCAAAAATCATGGATAAACTCCATTTCTGTATCTTTCGGATACATCCAACAATACAGCCAGTTCTATGCTTACCTCTATTGCAATGTATTAAAACCGGGTGATTCTTGGGATCCAATATTATCTCTAAAGCTTCATTCACCAATTTCGGTTTGATTTTCACAAAAGGTTCTTTATTTCCTGACAATCCAATTTGATAAAAGTTGATGTCGTTCTCTTGATTGAATTCCACATTTTCACTTGGATAATCTTCCGGAATCAAACAAACTATTGATTTCAACTTCAGTGACTTCAAAAATTCGAAATTTTCAATTCTTGGAAACGATGAACGGTAGATGGAACCGCATACTATGCTGAAGTTTTCCGGTGGTGAGTATAAGTTTAGACGTGGTCTCTCCGGTTGTGTGGATAACACATAAGTTCCATTTTCGGTTCCGTTTGCTTTTCCATCAACTTCATTTGTCTCTTTCTGTTGGCTTTCAGCCGCCTTTATTTCTTGTTCTTGTTGGAGTCTAAACTTGTACTCTTCTATCTTTGATGGGTCTGTTGGGACAAACTTGTCATAGGCATCCTCATCTTCCAACTCTTCATTCTCGACTCCTGGGTCCAACTCTAAATCTAACTCGTCCAGTTGTTCATCTAAATCTTTATCTGGTTCAGGCAGTATCGTAGTTGTATAAGAGTCTCTTGTATTCACCAACTTCAATGAGTGTTGATCAGATATGATTTTGGAATCGTGCTCATCTTCATCATCACCTTGTAAGAGTCCGTTCAGTTCCAGTTGCTGTGGTTGTAACTCGAACTCGAATAAATCATCATCCTCCATTTCTCTTTGTGGGGTTTTTTGCTGTATATTTGTGGGGTTTTTGTGATTGTTTTCGTTGTAGTTCAGCTATCTTTATCTGCTATGGTCCAAGGAAGATTGTCATAATAGATATCGCTTACTTTGGTGACTCTTCCCTCTGTTCTCTGCAGAAAATCTCAGTGCACTTCACATCCGACATTTGACTCTTAAAAGGCATGCCAGTGAATTTATAGTACACCCGAAACAGGTCCTGATGTCATGATAAAGAAAAAGAACTAATACTATCCCATGATCTGTGCTATATACCTTATTCATGAATACAGAGACAGGATGTCTCTTTAGAACAATTAGAAGTTGATTTGTCAGGCGGTCGTCACATGACACTGCGCTCGTTCTTTATAACGAATTCACGGTGGCGTCTTAGTTCTCTGTATATGTCGCCTGACAGTGAACCATCAAAGAAGAACTTCGTTATTCCAAATTTGAAACACACTTATACCAAAGCAAGGAATAGTTGGGTGTTTCTTTGTTGTTGTTACAGTGGTGGGATGATATGTGGATTTTCGTGGTTTTCACATGAGTTTGCCGGCCAGATCTGTCCTTTTAGTAAATTCGTGAATTTCGAAACTGCGACACATTTTTTGTGAATGAAAGACAGTTTGATCTTGTTCTTGAAGAGCATTAAAGACACCAAGTCCATCGGATTCACAAAGCACCGCAAAACAACAGTTGACCACTGAATTATCTCTTCTTTCAAAATGGTATGTCTATACAATCACAGGATAGTCATGACACCCATTGGTGTCTTCCAACATCATGGCCAAAAACTACACGAAAACTCGCTACTAACATGACACGTCTTCATTGAATCATCCCAACAACAACATCAACAGTCTGCATTATTCAACTTTGCATCTCTTTTACAAGTGTTACTACTTCTTATATGCACATCTACATACATCCATGCTTCATGGCCAGCATTACTAGATAAGAATAAGAACGGTGTGCTTGGTATCTTCTGGAAGTTTGCTAGAATCGGAGAGAGATTGAGTCCTTATATCAGTTTGTGTTGCATCATTATTGGACTACAACAAATGTTTGGTTAATACATTCTCCTCCATCTGAGTTTTAATACATTGTTGTCGTGAAGTTACTATGTTCAGTTCCCCCTAAAGGTCGTCGTTTCAGTTCAGTTCAATCTTGGTGTGATTAGAATTTTGAGGGCGTGCCTGTGTATTTTAGTTTAAGCATTTCCTTTCCTCTCATTTATAAAGGTTCAATTTTAGCTTTGAGGATATGTTTTTTATTGAATTATTAATTAATATTGCATTTCATTAAACTTTTACAAGTTCTATAATAGTAATGAAATACATAATTTTGATGCTATAAAAACAAAAATCAAATCTCGTTTATTTCAGAATCAGCTTGGATCAACTCATTAGCCAACTTCAAACCAACCAACTTATCTAACTGCATCATGTCCAGCTTACTGAACATGACTCTAATCATACATAAATTCAAATCAATGGTATCTTCTGTTTCAATTTCATCGTCCTCTTCGTCTTCCGTTTGGCCGAATTTAGGGGTAGTTGACATCTCACTTCTGATTTTGTTATCAACGATGAAGTTGAGCACTTCACTGTAAAAAATAGGGTCGGTTGGTAATCCATAAAAGATGACATTTCTGACACCCTTTATCTCAAATCTCTTGTAAAAATGTAAACGTTCAGTGTATAATATAATCTTGACTTTGCCAGACTTGAACAAAAATCTATTTCTTGTGAGTTCCTTTTGACTTGAATATTCATCAATTCCAACTGCTGAGATGTTGATGTCGGACAAGTAGTTTTTCACTCTGATGTAATCGATGTAAGAAGGAATGTACACCAAAGTACCAGTTTCATAAGATAGCTTGTTGATAATTTGTGATAGAATGATATTCTTGAAAAACTCAAATCTTGAGTCAGCACTCTTTGTAAGCTGTTCAACGTGAAATCTAAGGAACACTTGACGAAGTTTGTTGACTTTATTATCGATCAATCCTGATTTGAGTAATCTGAGTTTATATTGGTTGACAGCAGCTTTTTCATCGGTGATATAAGGTTTGAAAATGGAGACTCCAGATTGTAGATTCTTGAACTGTGTGTTTGTCGCATTGTTGAATTCAGGTGTTGAATACTTACTGAACAACATCAATTGAGTGACATAATCACTTTTATCATTGATTGTGTACATTCTAACTCTTGAAAAATCAACTTGATCACTGATCTTGGTTGGTGATTTGTTCACGTACTCTGATAATAATTCAGTAACATGAGACCAATTGGACATAAGGAGACCTTCAGCTTTATCCATAACGACAACTTCAATGGAACTCAAGAAATTGTGTTCTTTAAATTTAGCAGCAGTTTGTTTCTCGATCATTAGTTTCAATCCCAAAGGTGAAGCACAGATCAAATCAGAATTGGCAGGACTTGAAAATAAATTTACCGTAGTCATAGAGTTGTTTAATCTCATTCCAAAGTTGAACAAATCATTAGAGTTACCCTTGAAAAACTCCTTGAACTCTTTTGGCTTGGATGACGAGTTCAATGATTCATTGACGGCATAAAAATCTTTTTTGAAACGGTTCATGTTGGAAACTTGTTTGATACCCAATAGATTTGTCAACTTGTTGACCAAGTCCCAGGCAGCATTACGGGTAGGCAACAGCACCAACACTTTCGGTCTGGTATAACCTTGATCCCTGCATTCTAAACTAGAATCATTCTTCAACTTCAAATTGTTGTGAATCAAGGTGTCCTTGGACTTGACTAAATGGTTTGCAATATGTAACAAGTAGTACTTCTGATAGTTCTTCCTTATCTTTTGTGGTAAATTGTAGTATTGGAAATTGATATTCTGGTATTGCAACAGAGAGTCAATAAGCTGTTTCTCTAACTCACTGGTTGGGTTCAATTCCTGAAATCTTTTGAACACTTTCAGCTTGATGTTGTATGACTCAAGATTGGATTCAAATTTAGCCTTGTCAGAGACATCAGATGGTATAGTCAATGATAGATTCTCATAACCATAATTGATTCTCGTGTAAGTTTCATCTTTGTATCTGTCACGGCCCAAAATCTTAAGTTTTGGTTTCTTTGATTCATATTGAGATATAGCTTTTTCGATGGCTTCTTCTTCATTGAAATGTAGTTGCAATGTGTCGTGCCTTTTGGAATTACTGCTATCTTCAGCAATCTTAACATCTTCATCATCTTCTTCAGGTTCGGATTCGTTATTTTCTATATCTTCAGTGGCTT
>BCIP01000073.1:0-14281 GCA_001599995.1 Ambrosiozyma monospora | reverse complement strand
GCAGCAACAAGATGAAGAGAGATCTTGAGTCTTTGATTACTGTTCCTAGCGGCACTGCCACATCCGAGTCCTCTGTTTCCGTTGACATGAGTGATCCTGCTCAAAAGGCTGTCTGGGGTAAGATTGGTAAGACCATGTTGAAGAGTATTTCCAAGAGAGATTACGATGAATTGAGTGATGCTCAACGTAAGGGATTGGGTACTTGGTTGAAGCACTCATTTGGTCTTGATAATGTCAAGTCACAAGATTTTGGTATCCACAAGAGAGAAGTCAGCAAAGAACAATTAGATCAATTGGTTGCTGATCTTGCTGCTGCTGCTTCGTCTGCTGCTTCTGCTTCATCCATCTCTGCCACTGCTGCTTCTACTTTGATATAAMTGATCCAATTGGTATTAAGCCAGCTTTTCTTGACTCCACTTACTCTTTTCTCAACTTCAATTTAGCTACTAGCTAGCTTAGTTTCCGTTATATGTCTTTTCTGTTTTTCATTTTTTTCACTCATTCTGTATTTGAATCTTTGTTTTGTATTTTAATATGCTACATCAATCTTTAAATTCATGATCCCGATATTGTAACAGCTTTATTCATTTAAGATTTATTTCCAGAAGTTATACAGACAACCATCCATACAGTCTGCAATTAGGCTCCACCTTTCTCTTTCCATTAATTGTTATTCTTGAAACTTRATTCTAATTTAAGTTGCAGGTATACATTTTGTACATCCGYTTAACTTTTTGACCACATTCTCATGAGTTGWAGAATTATATAAATTCTGATGAGTTTAACAATAAGTTCAAAAATAGATTTTCAATTTGAAATTGATATAAATGTTTATGTATAGAGGAGTATATAAAAGGAAGTAAAAAAAATTCATATTCATTGGATTAAGTAAATTCCAGATAAGCGTTCCATATAGAGCAAATTAGCTGCATGCGATTGGTTTTGGCGAGGTCATAGCAGATAAAAACGAAAAAAAATGATAACATAAATATTGGTTGGACTATTGACATATGATACAGTCCATTAATGCAAGCCTTTCAAGGTTATTGAAGGCAACTTGTAACTTAAGCAGAAACTGGTGGTGCAGAAACTGATGTTTGCAATTCTTTGATAAGTTCAACCTTGGCACAAGCTGTATCCGTAGGAGTGTGGTCATAGAAAAGTTGGAAAGTACCGAAGTTTGCTGAACGATGGTGAGGATCCTCAGTTGAATTATAGCAAGCATAAAAGCTTTCTGAGTCACCATTCAATTGCAAAACACCATCCTCTGTGAAAGTGAAACCAGTTGAAGGATCAGTGGTAAGTCCCAACACACCAACTGAATTGGAAACATTCCAAGTGTAATCTTCATCAGGAACTGATAAAGTCTCGCCGTTGAATTCGAAATCTGTGGAGTTGTAATCACCATGAACTGCAAATAGATAAATGTTGCTTCCACCTTCCTCATAGGCAACGACACCAGCACCAGATAGTTGAACATTGTCAGATCTAACGTCCAATTGAATGGTTTCAGCAAAAGCACTGGAGATCATGAATAGGGTAGTAGCGGCAATTGAGAAGAAGTTCATTTTTGTTTAATAGAGAGCTGTGAATTTTGTAGTTGTAATAGGATTTGTGGTTATGATTGTGTGAATGATTAAATTTACAAGTGGAATATTGATAAAATTTGATCTTGAAAATGAAGAGATCACATCTAATTTATACCCAATCTCAAACGACTTTGACATACCAAGATGATTTTGAGAACCATGATATACTCATGGATTCCAAAAATACATGATGGCTAAGTTGATGTGATGTGAGCATCATCAACATTTGGTCACTTAGTGGTAACAGACAACATTGAATAGGCGAGTTAGCTTCTTCACTTGGTCCACAAATCGCGGTCGCCGGTAGATTAGCGCGTGCAGGGCCAGGAACAAGGTGTCAGAGAGGGACTGGTTCAAGTTTCAACTATACGCCATGAATCGTGATATTCGTGCACTGTATATCATACTCCTGTGAAGATGGCAAGACGATATCATCAGAGATCTAATTCATATGAGGTGTTCTGAAATCAGAAGCCATCTCAAACAAATTTTACTTGTTGCTGGACAAAAGACATAGCTTGAACCATCCATCTCCATATAAGTAGATCATCACAAATTCAACACAATGAATAAGATCCATTTTGGCTAAATTGAAATATGTCATCTATTAATAAACCAGTCAAATTGAAAATAACAAACAGTTCTTAAATTTAGACCATGACGATGGCCATATGAGTGATCATGCTCATATGTCTTATGGAAGTTGAAATTGAGTTGCCATGTCAAGTTTTGAACCAAATTTCAACCCCCTCCCGACAAGTTGAACAACAAAACACCCTCTACCGAATAAATATAGCGGTACCGAACGAAAAAACGAAGTAATGAATCTGGAAGCTGATCGAAACAGAGGTGACACGGATCATTGCGTATACTCTTGGTTAATTCAACTGTATACGAAACCAGAATTTCGCGGCTGGAAAGTTATATAGAGAGCTATGAGGAGGACGTTCCAATCCGCTGAAATTAATTAGTTTCTGTTGGCTTATAATAGAAGCTTTAAGAGAAACTAGTTTCTTCAAAAGCGATACAAATCTTTTCCAAAACAGATCAAATGGTTCTTCATAACCAAACAAGTCGATATCTAATGATTCGAAACATGATGGAAACTGACCCGCTAGAAACGTGATCCAGGAATCAAAACGAAAACTAAGGCAAGGTGGTATATTCGAAAGATCAATACTGTCTGCTTCTCTATATGAAAGTGAAAAGTACTTTAAACAGGCAAGTTTGCCTAATGAGAACTGTTCGAGCATAATTTCTTCGGGTACAGTGTTTTCATATGAACAATAAAGATATTGCAAATGAGGGAGAGTATGAAGTAATGATTTTATTTCCGAAACTTGCTGGACGTAATTGTCTTCTGAAACACGGGGTAACCTGATTTTGATATAATAAAGCTCATTCAACTTATCAACATTTGAAAATTTGAAGGAAATGGATCTTTTTTTATAGCTCTCAATATGTAGTTCTTGTAGTCTTGTTGGTAACATCACAGCACACCCTTCCCAATCACATGTTTCAGTGTGTAAAAGATATAACCTTGTGAGTGTATCAGGCAAATGGCTAAGAATGTTGCTATAAACTTTACAAAAACTGTAAGTTAGCTTTTTCAATGATGTCATGTTTCTCAAATCAATATACCCAACGCTGAATTCAACAAACAAAAGATCATCAACATTACGATTATTTAACAGAAACTTTGATATCAGAAGCGACGGAAATCTTGCTTTATTCTCCGTACTTGAGGTTGAAGTGAACTTAATAACCAAAGAGCTCACACTAACCAAGCTGTTCACTTTTGCCAAACAACCCAGACCAGCGTCGTCTAAAGTGATTCCCAATGAAATGATTTTGGCGAGTCCTTTTTCAAGAAAGCAATGAAAAGTTTGAAGAGGTTTTATAGGATAGTTTATGTCCACTCTGAGCTCAGAGACCCCCTGTTTATGGAGATCAATGAACTGAGAGGCCCAATTTTGACCTTTTTCACTATCCTCTGGACTAGCAACTGATAATGATAGGATCAATTGTTTTTTGAAATCTTTCCTTCCTGAACAAAACCATGACTTCAAACTATTCACTGTATTATTGTCTTCAATACCATGCTGAATTCCACAATCTGAGTCAATTCTCATCGATGCCAAATGAGGTAACTGTGAGAGATCCTTGATCTCCACTAAGCGATAAAGCAATCTTATTTCAACGTCCAATAACGTGATAAATTCCAATTTATTTGCATCTTAAGTAATCCAATAGCCATCCATATAACTCACCTCCCGACACCCAAACTGGAGTAACTTCAAAACATCAGGGTCATCTGTGTGTAAATCACCATGGTCTAAAGCAATTTCTATTTTGAGCGATTTTGATAAAACAAACTCCGAAAACTGTTTAAAATGTGGATCAGAGAACAGAGATTATCAAACTTCAGACGTGGAATAATCAGGGCAAGAACATCATCGAGAACAGGATGGAAACTAATCAATGATATGAAATGGGTATTTGGGTTGAAAAGTTGAAAATGTTGTATACCAGCAAAATATTCATAGATAACAATACCAAGAATCTGACATTTGATCTCAAGCGGTAGTCCATCTGTGACTTGTTTAACAAATGGTGTAACAAGAAACGGCATGACAGACAGCTTGACGAGATGCCCCGTCTTTCAGTTTTGAAATACAGATTTGATGATTGTTGTTTGCTGTTGCTTGTGTGAAGAAACTAGTACTTGATCAAGCAAGGTTCAAGAATCGTCAATTGAATGTCGCAGGTGATGTGTTTTTGTAATTCATTTTCAATTCTTTTGCATTTCAATTGGGAATGGGAAAGTGGATTTTGCCCTTTTGCCCTAGGTAGGCCAAGAGGATGGATGCACTGGCAGTGGGCACCACACAAAAATTTAAAAAAGGTTCCACGCTCAGAAACAGTTTTAAATTTTTGGAATTTCGAAGTGTGTAGATACGCGTAACGCCATCCGAAAACGGAAAATCTTTAATAGAATCTTAGGCTGAATAACAAATGTTTTTGATCATGATTTATCACACAGTCTAAGAGGTACGTGTTCTGTTTTTATCAGTACGTGTCAAGACTTCAGACTTCACATAAACAGCAAGCATTATCAATTGGAATACAACAAACATGCAAAATTTCCCTGAAGTACACGTACCTTCAACACATGTGTTCACTATTCAGGCTGATTGGATTCACTCTCAGTTGTCCTTCTACATGATTGAATTTATACTCCAGAGTCCAAGAAGAACACATCATCCATGTTCACGTTCAGCTGACTGATCAAAAGTTGGAGCTGTTTTAGAACAAGTGAAATGACATGCTGACAATTTTCAGAAAGTGTATAAATATTGGTTTACATCCACCTTACTTTGAGAAAGATTCACCATCACAGAATTAATTTGTCTTCGGATCATCATCAATCAATTCACTCGTTGTCAATCATTATCGATCTAACTACTTCTACACTCTTTCGAACTATACTCTCTATTCAATCAAACTTCCAAAAAATGAAATTCTCAACCGCTTTAGTCGTCCTTGCTGCTTCAACCGCATTTGCCGCTCCTGTTCCTCAAGATGCTTCAGCTTCAGCTTCTTCAAGTGCTCCAATCACTGAACAATCAGCAGATATCGATCCAGTCTCCAAGAAGTTATCTGGTGGAAAATTAGGAACCGCTGGTAGTGTCTTTGGTATTGGATCTAGTCTTTATACGATAGGTAGTGCAATCAARGACTGGGTCACTGGTGATGATAGTCAACARCAACAAGCTGCACAAAAGAGGGATTTTGACTTTGATTTTGATGAATTCCAAAAGAGAGCTGTTGCTAGTGCTCCAAAGCCTGCTGCTGGTGGATCTTCTGGATCATCTGGATCATCTGGAAGTAAATTGCAAAACGGTGCTAATACTATTGGTATTGGTGCTAGTATTGCCACTCTCATTGATTCTGCCAAGAATTGGTTAGGTGGAGATGATACCCAAGCTGCTGCTCCACAAGCTTCACAAACTCCACAATAGAGAGATCTCATGTCTATTGAGAATTCCACTTTTTTGTCAGTTTATGTTTTCTACCTTTATATCTTGTACTCCAGTCAGTACTGTTTTTCTAAACTCGTTGTTCTTTTATTTATGTTATTGCTAATCAATTTACCGCTTGATTTCGTTTTCTTATTGTTATTTAACATTCCAAGTTAATGTGTTCTAATTAACGAGCTAAAACTGTACTAATTAGTAATTGTAAAGGTAAAAGGAAAATTTAAGATTAATCGTATATATAATTGGGAATTTATAATATCGAAGGTTATAAATGATAGTCGGAATGAGAGCGCATGGCATTCAAAGAGAAACGGAAAACACAAGTTAAAAAGGAATTGATGATAAAAAAAAAACGATTAATTAACTCTAGCTTATGATAAGATATGGAATTAAATGGAAGTAGAATTTTAATAGGCAATAATTGACCCCGTCGATCGTAAATTTATATTGATTGGCCACAAATCATGTCCATCTAATATTTCTCCTCGGGTTTTTCATCAACATTCACCAAAGCCTTAGACTTCAAATTAGCTTCATCTTTAACACGATCGTTCTTCTTAGGAACTCTGAAAAGCCAATAAACGAAAAACATGATTGTCCAATCAATGGCAAGATAACACAAAAAGATTCCCCAATTACGCCATCTTTGATCATACTCGATATGCAACGACTTCAAAAAAACATTGGTATCACTCATTGAACAAAACGAACAACTTCCATCCTGAGTATCTCTCAAATACCCACCAGCCATAGAGATATAAGGTTCCATATACTCCTGACAAGTTTGACCAGCAGGTGGAACAATAATGGAAAACTCTTTTTCGGAACAAGCAACGTGTGAGTTACCCAAACCAGCAGCCAACACAGAAGAAATGAAATAAGTGAAGGGGGAAACACGATACATGAAAGACCAAAACCCAGAAGGGTAATACATGACACCACAGAAATTCAAACACATGGTGAACATCAACGAAGCAAGGTTAGCGGCATTGTTTTCCAATTCAATGGCAGAAGCACACATTTGAATCAATGAGATACCGTAGAGGAAAAAAGTACATAGCAATAACCATGTCAATGCGCCTCTTTCATGAACTTCAGAAGATGTGTGTGCATTATGTTCAAGACCAAGTGGATAGTACCAGCAGAAGAAACCAATGGATCCACACAAAACAGCCCATGGGATCTCAACTGTAATTTGAGATGCGATAAAGACAACCCAACCAAACGTCTTTGATGGTCGTTCACGAACCTCGTATAGTGATCTTTGGTCAATGAAGTATGGCAAGATTTGGTTACCGTACGCCAACAATAAGATGGAGTACAAAAAAATGGACAACATTTGGTTCTGTAGGCCTTGTAATGAGGTACCGGCGTCAAAAAAAGTGAAACCGTTGAAGATTGATGTGAAGATTACCAAAGTAAGTTTGGACCATATGTAACTTGGCGTTCTCCAAACATTGATGAAACATCTTTTCGTAACGAGCAGATATTGAAGCCAGTATGGGGCAGCGTAAGTTTTCAATGATTTGGGGTCTTGAACTCTTGGTAATTTAGCTAATTCGTGTTCCATTGTTGCTAGCTCTTGCTTAACTGCTTTTCTCTCATCTGAGTTCAACCAGACTTCATGGTAGTTGATGGTGGTGTGTGATCCAGGAGCAGCACCAATGACTTCTAACATCCATTCAACAGGGTTGGCAGATGGTGGACAACGTGGTGCACCTTTCGATTCAAAGTATTTGATTAATGTCTCACAGTTATCTCCCAACTCTCCAAAGTAAACAGTACGACCACCTTTAGCTAAGAACAACAATCTGTCAAACTCTTGAATCAAGATGGCTGAAGGTTGATGAATTGTACACATGATGGCTTGACCATTATCAGCAAGTTTTCTGATCAATTGGCAGATAGACCATGCAGTTTGTGAATCTAATCCAGAGGTTGGTTCGTCCAAGAAAAGCAATAATTGTGGTTTAGCAGCCAACTCAACACCAATGGTTAATCTTTTTCTCTGTTCAACATTCAATCCTTCACCGGCAACACCAACAATGGCATCTGCATATGAACTCATTTCTAAAATATCAATGACTCTTTCAACGTACTCGTCTTTCTCTTTCTTGCTAATATCAGCAGGTTGTCTCAAATAAGCAGAAAATCTAAAAGCTTCTCTAACGGTAGTTGACTCCAGGTGTAAATCCAATTGTTGCACATAACCAGTGGATCTTTGGAATGAACTGTCTCTAGGCTTACCATTCACACACATGTTACCACTAACGACACCCATGGTAACTCTGTTGGCTAACACATCCAATAGTGTGGTCTTACCAGCACCAGAAGCACCCATCAATGCAGTCAACGTACCGGGCTTGACCCAACCGTCAACATGATCCAAGATTCTTCTGGTTTCATCTTTGATTTGAACTTCATAGCAAACGTCACTCCAATGGAAAATATCCTTACTGGAAACCAACTGTTTGATTCCATTGCTTGAGCTAGAGCTGGAACGATCAGAGTCGGCTTCGATGACACCAGGTGGCTTCTCAGATGAACTTGAACCAGATTCAACATCTTTGGTCTTGTATCTACTTTGTTCTTTCTTCATCTTAGCTAACGTGGACAACTGGAACACAATAATCTCACCTTTCTGCATGGCAGTCTTACTGAATTCAACAACGAGAAGGTAAGTAAACAAGAAGAAAATAGCAAATGCAAGACAGATACCAAAATCTCTCCACTTGTGACTAGGATAGTAACCAAATGATTTTTTAATGTAGTCGGTACCGTTGATATAAGTGTAGCCAGCTTTACCCGAAACGACAGAACAAACCTTATTATCAATAGATGCATCAGGATATGCGGGAACAAAACTAGAACAGTCAAACTTACGTCCTTCAAACTCATTAGCTAACAACGCTTCAAAAGCATAAGCAACAGGGTCCAAATAATTGATCCAACGACTCCAGCCTAGCATACTTGAACTAGGAAGTGCAAAACCAACATACATGATAATGGCAACCATGATCAAGTTTGTTGGAGTCATACTTTCTGCAATTGTCGAGAAACACGAACCTAAAGTTCTGAAAGCATGGGACATGACTAATGTGGCTGTGAAATTGATCAAGTAAAAAAAGAAAAATCTTCCTGGTTCTCTTCGGAAATTTACCATGAAATAGACAATCAAATTGAAGAGTAAAGAAGTGGCTAATTTCACTGGGATATCACATGCAATGGAAGAAAGAGCGTTGGCGGCAGGATGGTATAGTGCGTATTTCTTGTGTTTTTCAATAACATCTTTGCATTCAAACAAAGCTAAAACTTCCAATAATGACGAAAATGCATTCATCAAGACGGCAAAGAACATAGCTGCTGTTCTGTAGTAGAATGTGGCAGTGTTTCCTTCGAGATTGTAGAACAAAGAAGAAGTGATCAAACCCAAAATAGAATTACCTAAAATGGTGAATAAAGCAACAGATGGATCATTTTGCAATTTCCAGAAATTTCTCAAAGCCAATATCTTGAGTTGCATCCAGAATGAGACAGTGAAAGGAGAACTGGGTCTAATATGATCAGATTGTTTTGCAATATGAGCAGACTTATACATCTCAGCTGAATGGTTCTCTTCGCAAAATGAAATATGGGAATTAATTGCTTCGCATAACTCAGCATACTCAGGAGAAGCTTTCCAATAATCAGCAAACTCTTTGGGTGTATTTGGCACTTTATGTTCCCAGCCAGCTCTGGCTACCCTTTCTTCAGGTGATGTAATTGATGTCAAGAAATCAGCAGTGGTTTGTCTGACTGGACATTCCCATCCCATTCTCTCGAAGTAGGACTTGGCCTTTGTAGCTTCACCATAAAAAATTTGATAGCCATCATATAAAAGAATGACATTGTCAAACAAGTCATATGCATCTTGTGAACATTGGTAGATGGCAATCAGTGGTGTGGTTTCCAAGATCATAGCTGATGTTTTCAAAGCCTTGACAAATTCAAGAGCAGTGGCAGAGTCCAAACCTCTAGTGGCGTTATCCCAGCATTGAATATTGGAGCCACAAAGTGAAACTTCAGCTAAGGAGACTCTCTTTCTTTCACCACCAGAGACACCTCTAATATACTGGTTACCRACCTTGGTATTGTATGTATGGGATAAACCATATGTGGCCATGTAAACCTGAAATAGTAAATGATAAAATRTTAGTATCAAGCATCTGTGTTGTTTAAATTAGAAAAAAAAATGAACATACCTTAGTCATGTGCTTAGCAAATTCTTCTCTTGAAACACCAACTGGTCTATTTTGAGGAGTTCTCAACAAAGATGCAAATTCCAACGTTTGACCAACAGAAAGTTGAGGAATGTGAGCCTCGGTTTCAGCACAGTACAAGACTTCACCTTTGTAATACTTCTGGATAGTTTGTGGGCTCAAGCCATCATAGCTGATCTGAGATTGGGGATCAACTTTATAACCATATGTTTCACCGGCAACTGTTTTCAACAAAGTGGAACAACCAGCACCAGGTCTACCCAAAACAACAGTCAATGTGCCTGGCTTAATCAATGCATCCATAGGTTTCAAAATTTCAAAATATCTTGACTGATCTTGGGCCTTGAACGAGTTGTAGTAAAAATCACGACAAATTTTGTAAGGAGCGTTAGCAACAGTTGGTTGGAAATCTGCATCAGAAGCAATACCTTTACAACAAAGGTTTCTATAGGCAACACCTAAAGAAGTTGGCTTATAAKGATCTGGATCAGAATCTATCAATTTTCTCATGTTTTTGACCCAGAATTTGGAATCGAATTCATCTGATGAAGGGTCTAATCTGGGATCAACATCACCTGCAAATGGAGAAACACCTGGAACTTGAGTCATGGAAGTCAAAGTTCTAATTAAATCATTGCTGGCTGTCGAATAAGGAGAATTGATATTTCTTTCACTGTTTTCTGTCAGGGTTTTTGCCAGTCTCAATATTTCTTTTTCAGCCTGATCATCTAGCCCATTGTAATGTTGAGTGTTAGAAGCAACATATTCAGAAGAAGACTTAACAGATATAGTCTCTGGATGTAGTTTGGACATGAGTTAAGGGTATGTTTTGGTTTAGAAATTTGGTGAGTCCGAAATACTGAAAACAAACAGCTTTGAACGACAACATAAAATCGTGGGAAGTAAAAGCTTTTTATGTATGTGACATCATTGGTAATCCAAACGACAAACAAACTACTTACCAACATCCGCACAAGTCAGTCAGCTAGCAGCATACAATGATCCGTAAAACAGAGTATCTGATTTCATGTTAAAGTTAATTCTTTGAAAACTCTAATATGCTGTCAGTGATCAGGGTCCCATGCATCTATGTTGTGAGACCAGAATAAGAGGCTGTAAAACAGGGCATGTATCGCATGTATAATGCACTTCGGAACCATCCAATTTCGGCACCAGGTTTTAAGTAGTTTCAAGTTTGAACATCTTCCGGACCAAGTCAAACGTCACTTAATAGCTCAGTCACTCATAAGAGAGTCAGAGCCCAAGTCCCACTCTATGAATAGACTGTAATACGAACAATATTGGCCAAACAATGTATGGTACCCATTAAAATGAAGTGATCTCGGCTCGGAAGTCGGGAGTCTGTGAGTACTTCAAAGTTCAGAAATAACAGACACAATTTGGTAACCTGCCGAGTTTAAAAATCACCTCATACCTCATACCTCACATTAAATATAGTATGGTATGCATCTATTCTCTTAGAAAGGCAATTGCTCAGCCTATATATTGTGTAAAGGCAGGCATGTTCGTATAGCTAGCTATTAACAGACTGGAGAACTGGAAAACTTGGAGGAAGGCGGGCCGGTTAACAAATGTTCTAACTTCTCAAATGTGAATTCATGTAAAGTTCTAGCAATGGGAAYTTGGGCTGAATATTCGATCTATCTAATTCAAAGTTGGCAAATTAGATATGTAAGATTGAAGCTTTCGGAAAGTAGCTCGAACGACGAGCAAATTGCAATATCAGGGCTGCAATCATTCAACTATGACAATTGGTTCGATTGGCTTATAAAGTTGTTGTTGTTGAAAATGTTTCTTCTCTMATGTTAATGTGGGTATTCGATGGTGGGTATGTAGAATTTTACTGTTATTGCAGTGAGTTTGTGTAAACATCTCTTTAAAATCGACAGTAAACACTGAACACTGAACACTGAACACTGAACCAAGAACTTTGAAGACAGTTTTTTTTTGTTCTCGCGTAAGATTTCTGTGAGGAATCAGAATTGAACTCAGGGCTCAGGAGTCAGGAGTCAGGAGTCAGCTCGACTTTGAAAGGGCAGCTCTAAAATCTGTCATCTAAAACATTAGACACTACCAAGGTCCAACTTCCAAGTTCTAAGTCAGTCAAGTTATCGACACTACAATTGGAATTAAAACTAGAATTAGAACTACAATTTAATTTACGGTTACAACAA
Source organism: Ambrosiozyma monospora (assembly GCA_001599995.1). NCBI lineage: Eukaryota > Fungi > Ascomycota > Pichiomycetes > Pichiales > Pichiaceae > Ambrosiozyma > Ambrosiozyma monospora. The sequence goes on along the minus strand of BCIP01000073.1, from coordinate 2,198 downwards.
CTACGGGTATAACCATGATTATGGCTATGATTACACTATCACAACTATGATCAACCACCTATCCCCACCAGCACCTTCAAACAACAGCCAAGTTCCAACTCCATCAATCAGAACAACGAAACCAAAACCAATCAGAATCCATATATTTATCACTAAAAGTGTTAGAGGTTTCACACACAACAAAATTCAAAGACCTTAGCACAAAAACCAATGATTTAACCAACGATTCCAACACATAACATCAACAACAGCCAGCAACTTTCCCAATACCGATATCAAAATTGCAATCATCGATTTGCAATTTCTTGTATGATGAAGGATTCAATAATKTAAAATGATCAGATGTGGAAMTTTTTCATACCCGGACAGGGAAAGGTTGGTTTTTGCGTAGGGTTGTTTCAATGTTTGTTGTTCAATGGGTTAGTTGATGGTGACGATGACAGTAATACTAGCAGTGATGAATATTGCACATTTTGATAAAAGATTGAGACATCATATTGCAGGTGATACTTTAAACAAGATGGTTTTGTTCTTGATCGATAAGTCAATAAAGAAGCTTGAAACACGTTGGACCACGTTTGGTTGACATAGGTGTTTTGTTGTTCAACTTGGGGGAGGGGGTTGAAATTTGGTTCAAAACTTGACATGGCAACTCAATTTCAACTTCCATAAGACATATGAGCATGATCACTCATATGGCCATCGTCATGGTCTAAATTTAAGAACTGTTTGTTATTTTCAATTTGACTGGTTTATTAATAGATGACATATTTCAATTTAGCCAAAATGGATCTTATTCATTGTGTTGAATTTGTGATGATCTACTTATATGGAGATGGATGGTTCAAGCTATGTCTTTTGTCCAGCAACAAGTAAAATTTGTTTGAGATGGCTTCTGATTTCAGAACACCTCATATGAATTAGATCTCTGATGATATCGTCTTGCCATCTTCACAGGAGTATGATATACAGTGCACGAATATCACGATTCATGGCGTATAGTTGAAACTTGAACCAGTCCCTCTCTGACACCTTGTTCCTGGCCCTGCACGCGCTAATCTACCGGCGACCGCGATTTGTGGACCAAGTGAAGAAGCTAACTCGCCTATTCAATGTTGTCTGTTACCACTAAGTGACCAAATGTTGATGATGCTCACATCACATCAACTTAGCCATCATGTATTTTTGGAATCCATGAGTATATCATGGTTCTCAAAATCATCTTGGTATGTCAAAGTCGTTTGAGATTGGGTATAAATTAGATGTGATCTCTTCATTTTCAAGATCAAATTTTATCAATATTCCACTTGTAAATTTAATCATTCACACAATCATAACCACAAATCCTATTACAACTACAAAATTCACAGCTCTCTATTAAACAAAAATGAACTTCTTCTCAATTGCCGCTACTACCCTATTCATGATCTCCAGTGCTTTTGCTGAAACCATTCAATTGGACGTTAGATCTGACAATGTTCAACTATCTGGTGCTGGTGTCGTTGCCTATGAGGAAGGTGGAAGCAACATTTATCTATTTGCAGTTCATGGTGATTACAACTCCACAGATTTCGAATTCAACGGCGAGACTTTATCAGTTCCTGATGAAGATTACACTTGGAATGTTTCCAATTCAGTTGGTGTGTTGGGACTTACCACTGATCCTTCAACTGGTTTCACTTTCACAGAGGATGGTGTTTTGCAATTGAATGGTGACTCAGAAAGCTTTTATGCTTGCTATAATTCAACTGAGGATCCTCACCATCGTTCAGCAAACTTCGGTACTTTCCAACTTTTCTATGACCACACTCCTACGGATACAGCTTGTGCCAAGGTTGAACTTATCAAAGAATTGCAAACATCAGTTTCTGCACCACCAGTTTCTGCTTAAGTTACAAGTTGCCTTCAATAACCTTGAAAGGCTTGCATTAATGGACTGTATCATATGTCAATAGTCCAACCAATATTTATGTTATCATTTTTTTTCGTTTTTATCTGCTATGACCTCGCCAAAACCAATCGCATGCAGCTAATTTGCTCTATATGGAACGCTTATCTGGAATTTACTTAATCCAATGAATATGAATTTTTTTTACTTCCTTTTATATACTCCTCTATACATAAACATTTATATCAATTTCAAATTGAAAATCTATTTTTGAACTTATTGTTAAACTCATCAGAATTTATATAATTCT
>BCIP01000072.1:0-15155 GCA_001599995.1 Ambrosiozyma monospora | reverse complement strand
GGACCGAATGGGAAATCAGGGTTTGGAGAAACTCTGACGAAATAATAAATACATCCCAAATAAGTGATCAACATACGAACAAACATGATTTGGAAAGGATGCAGTGGCTGTTTTTCAGGTTGGGATTCTGGTGGTGTCACTAAAAGCTTACAAAAAAGTATCATCAATGAGTTGAAAAGTTGAGATGCTAAGGAATATGTAATTCCTAAATTGGGCTGGATCTTGGACTTGTAGAATCTTGTGAGTATGTTGTCATTGGATGAGATCAAGGAATCGTGGTTTATAGAGTCTGATACTTCAGGATCAGGGAACGGAGTTGGTGAAGCAGAGTTGTGCTGTGATGTGGACATTTCGTGTGGAGAAACAGGTGACAGCGGCGGAGAACTTGCAAGTGCATTAGGAGACGAATTTGTGGGTAGGTTTTGATAATTGGACATGGTGTATATAAGATGGATTTGCTTATGTAAAATTGAATTAGAATTAGAGGTTGTAAGAAAAAGAATATCACTTTAAGGAGAGCCCAAAAATGTGGAAAAGCTGCGGTTTTTTAAATCACCCCCAAATTCCAAGGCTGTGCTACACTAATAGGTCTACAAAACCGATTTTCGGCATAATCATCGCCCGACGATCAGCAAGTCTTTATACGCTTCTTACAAGTAAATTGGATCACAATCAATTCAATATGGAGCTTACACAGTTGCAAATAAGATATCATATTCATGCTAAGGTAAAAAATATATATTCTTGAGAAAAGAGTTCAAATATCAGCATTCAGCTAGTACGGAACAGGCATGCTATAAACCAACGTTTCAAATCTTCAAATAAATTGTATAAAAAAGAAGGGAAAGACCAATCATCTGCACTTTGCTGTTTAACGAGAAAAATCACTCACAAACTGAAGACATGCATAAGATCTCGAAAAATTGTATAGGAGGACCAAATATCAGACTATTTGTTTAATGAGAAACACCCTTTGGACAACCAGTGCATTTGCAAACATCAGTGGAACAAGCTTCAGAACAAGTGCAGTCATGTTCAGTTTTAGCTGGACAACAAGAGCATGGTTTAACGGAACAACAAGAGCAAGCCATTTTGATAAGATTGGAGTGTATTTGGAAAGTGGTAGATGTGGTTTTGATAAGTGATTTGATTTGATCTGTGAAATTGACCTGGTGATAAAGAAAAGAAAGAAGAAGAAATTGGGCTGGCAAATGAACTCAAGAACTGGGAAATGTGCTTCTTTTATAGTGTTCCAGTGACCTGACCGACAAGTGGGAAACGCTTCAAACTCGTGTAAAATTGATCTTGTTATTTTCAACTTCAAACCATATATGATGTCACTTAACCAAATTTGAACGGAGTCAAAGTCACGGAGTATATGACGAACTGAACTTCGTCACACGAAGGAGTTGAGTAGAATGCCCTGGAACGGCCAGGCGTCCAACAGAATATAATGCAAAATGCAGTTTAGCATAAAAAGTCAGTACAGAAGAAGCAAAAATACACTTTTGATTAGTGGGGAGTGACAATGCACAAGAAATGTAACAATTTTGAGCCAACCGGAAGCACGGAAACCAACGGGGAGAAACGGAAAACTGATCTCTAACCGATCAGTGGAGAATTTGCACATAGAGCATGATGTGGACCGTGGAGATAAGAAAGTGAGTTTTCAGCGTACAACCATGTGTAAAGATTCGGGTGATTGTTTTGCGTTGCGTGACGAAGTTCTGGAATATGAAAAATTGTGGCATCGGCAAATTTATTTGTTAATAATTTAGGTCAAGAATAGATATTATAGAGTAAGTTCCAGTGAAGCGTGGTGCGCATGGGTATGTCCATTGTCGTGTTGTTTGTTCTTCAAAGAGGCAAAAAGTGCTCCAAGAAAACCAAAAACAGCGGGTTTTGATTTTCGAGCCGGTGGTTCAATTTTCTCACGCGGTGCACGGGTGCTCGGCTGGCATGGCAAGAGATGACTGCACGACCCCCCCTTTCTAGACTTTTCTAGAGCTATATTTTGATTTCCTCACCTATCTGTGAATTCGAAGTATTTACTCAGCGTTCTCAGCCATGTTCTTACAAAGATCATTACAGTTATAACAGTTTGATACTTTTAACTCCAATCAGAATTCAACCTATTTTTAACCCTATCTTCTATACCAGAGATCGGCATGAATCATATAGAGCTGAAACTATTGGAGTTATGGCATCGAGCTAGTCGTTTCGAACGTTGAGCATATAACTGGGAGGAGTATGACATAGCATATACATCAATGCCATCCATCATTCTATCGTCATTGATCTAGGACCTCCCGTATTGATTTGATCAAGTTGTTGGGTTTGTTGGGCATGTTGGTTTTGTGGCATTGCATGTATGCAATATATCACGTTTCCCAGTTTATTTGTTGGTGAAAATGGTTTGTAAGACGTGGGAAGTTCAGAAAATGGAAATCAATTGTGTAAAATAACTTCCAGATGTGGGCAGTTGAAAGCTTGTGTGTGTCATGATGTCCATCATTCGATGACCGGGTTGTGAAATTCATGTGCGGCGGGGGTGATCACTCATTCACTCACTCATTCACTCACTCATTCACTCACAGCCCAGCGGCCGGCCCCACTTGAAAAAAATTAAATTGGGATTGGTTTTTTGATTTGATCTGTACATTTCCAATTCATGCAATTTATGCCAGATGCCAGGTATAAATACATTCGTTGATTCCACATGAATACTACAAGGAAAATTAATTCCAAGTGAGATCAATGTTATGTTCAAAACATACCAGCTCTACAAATCTATCAAAAGTTGCTAATTCCCTGCAAAAGCAACCAAAATCGTTTAATAATGTTCAAATCCAACCAAGAAACTACGAAACCTGGCAATGATGTTTCAGGTACCAAAGAAAACAACCAAAAAAATCAGAGCAAGCTGGCACAGGAGTTGAAAAGATTCAGTGACTCACTTAAGCGTGGTGGTAAAGAGGACGAAGAAACTCAATGCAAAAAGGCAAAAAATTGCTGCTCAAAAAAATCCAATTCGGACAGCCAACAAAAGAAGCAAACTAAGTCCAAAGGAGCCACAGACCTCACACCGGAACAGAAGTTAGCAAGAAGAAGAAAACTTGAACAGCAGAAATTCTTGAGTGAACCTTTTCATTGTTCAGAGCCTGACATTTACAGTATGCGTGTTGTTTCCAGATCCTATGATAAGAGCAGTCGTTCCCGTTTTATTCAAGCCGATCAACCTTTAACTTTCTCAATTGCTAAACGTCGTCCAGTGAATCGTCCAATGTCATCATTGTCAAGGTGTCAGAGAAAAATATTTTAGCTCAACATTATCAACTGTCAGAAAGGCCTAGTCAGTTTGATCCACATGGATGATTGATATGAGAATCGAAATTACACGTTCGCTTTGCAATGAGCGGTTTCATATACCTATATGATCTAGATTTGTATAATTAATCTTTTTATAATATAAAAAATTCCAATTGTTTCTCTGTAAAACAAATATATATGCTAGAACCTTAAAAAATCCAATTGAACATCTTCGAAAATTTGGCATACTTCCCTTCCTCTGATACAAGCACTTTTTTGTCAGCAAGGCGGACTTCATGCTCATCAATTTCAGCCAAACCAGATGTCAAATCAGCTTCATCAGGTTTAACAAATTTGGTTCTTTTGAGGAGTTTCCAAAAAATAAACAAGAAAATGTTCACGAAAACCATCAAATAGTAGTACAAAAATGAGTCTCTATCAAACGTTGGAATGAACGCTTGAGCACCTAAAAACATAACAATTAAACTCATGCATCCCAAACAGAAAATGGCTGGATATGGCTGAAGTTTTGTCATCCAATCTTGTAAAGGCATTCCAAATCTACTGACATTTTGAACTTTACAAGCTCTGTAGAAATGTAAGTATGTAACCATCATGAAGACGTAATTCAACAATTGGGCACCGGTACATAAGTTAATCATCCAATCCAAAGCCACTTTAGCTGTGGAACCTAATTGCATTAAGGATAGCATTGAAAAGCATACAGACATGCCCAACGCACCCAATGGAACACCGTTCTTGGTTGTGTATGTAAACCATTTTGGAGCAAATCCACGTTTGGCTAACTGGAACAAAGATCTTGATGAACAGTACATGAATGAATTACCAGCTGAAAACGAAGCTGACACACAGATTGCATTGACTATATGAGGAAGCACCTTGATGTTAAGATTCTTCATGGCAATCACATAAGGAGACACGTTTGCACCAGCTGCACCATTTGCTATAGCTTTTGTTAAAGTTGGGTCGTCATGCTTCAAAATGATACCAACAGAAAGAGCACCCAGGATGTAAAAAATGGACAATCTGTAAATAATCGTTTTGAATGCTCTAGGCATTACTTTTCTTGGATTCTCAGCTTCTCCAGCAACCATACTTAAGTATTCAGGACCGACTTCTGTGAAAATAGCCTTTATGTAAGCTGCCCAAAATGCAGATGCACCACTGCCTAGATAACTTGGAAATGCATTATGGACTCCTTCAAAGTTTCTGAATCCAAATGCATCATGTTGTGGATTTCCACCAACCATAGTCACAAAAGTGAATATGATTAAAGCAAAGGCCAAGATCAACTTGGAGATAGATAAGTAAAATTCTGATTCTCCATAATAATCAACTGCAAATATGTTTAACAGCAAGTAGATAACAATCTGAGGAACAAATGAAGCTGCTGGAGAATAGTCATCTCTCCAAAAATGTATCATACTGTTGGCAGATGTAATTTCAAACGGTATGTAAAGGGACGACATGATGTAAAAGTTGTAACCGGCTGTGAACTCAAAAGCAGGGTCAACAAATCTCCCAGCATGTGTAATGAATGGGGAATCAACAGGTAAGTAGCAAACCAATTCACCAATTGTCAAAGTGCAAATGTAAATCAAGAAAGCATGTACAGTGAATGCAATCAACAGATTACCACAACCACCATAGTGGAGACCTGAACCAATGGTCACGAACAAGGTTGTTCCAATACTTCCACCCATAGCGATCAAGTCAATGTGACGTGGCTTCAATTTTCTTTCTGTTTTTCCTCTAAGACCACCACCATTTCTGTGTTTTTCAGCTGTCTTATTCGTTTCGATGCATTTCACTTCTGAATTGACCTTGTTATCTTTGTTTTCTGATGATGTTGGTGAGATGTCTCTTGAACTTTTGTTGGATGACATAATTATCAATTAGATTTGTTGTTGACTTTAATATTGAAATCTCTTGAATGAATTGTGATAGTCTTCCATCTACTTGACAAACATTGAAATAGATGTGTTATTTTCAGTCATATATGTAATTCTGGCATCATGCATAAACTCATTTAAAATTCTTTCAATTTGAGAATTGGTATTTTCGGCAATCAGCAATGATAACTCTTTTGAAAAAAAAAAGACCATCTCTGATAAGAAGATTCTGTCTCATATTCCATAACATTTGTCTTGTATTGTACTGGTTGAATGAAGTATTCTCAACGTGTTATCCCAATACCGGCCTTCAGAGCGTACGATAAATTTAACCGACCAGGACTCAGGGCTCGCTCGAGACAATGGAACTTTGTATAGGAACTTTGTATAGGAACTTTGCATAGGAATGTGTATACGACAGAAACCTGTATTTAACCGCTTGCGATAGCTCATCATCAATGTTCTTACCCCATATTCAAGCGCATACTACCTCAAATGGATAGTGTACTCATATCAATACAACTCATTACAATATCATTAATGTTATCTACAACTAGTGAAAAGGTCATGGGTTTCTCCGACAAGAACTTCTTTCTTTTCATTTAAAATTGTAACACCTCGATGATATTCTTCCTTCCTTTCGGTTTTCAAATTAAATGGAACTATGTTTTGTATTTGTATTTTTCGGCATGCGGTATAGTATTCCAGTAACCACGTCTACCCGGACAGCTTATAAATCAATACCGGATAAAGAAAGGATGTATGAGGATGTATGTTGCATCCAGATGAATCATGTTATTAACTTATAACTTGCATAACGTACAAAAGTGGGTGACGTGACTCCAACTGCTCCATCGTCATGACAGATGACCATGACAGATGTGACACATGTGCTGTGACTTCTTCGATCTGAATCCAAAAACCGAAGTAATTTGCGTAATTGCGTTGCACTTGTGACAATTGTGCCTAAAATTCAACTTAAAAATTTGTCCGCCGTCGTCATGAGATCAAGAGTCAAGATGCGTGTTTTGTGCGACTTGTCACTTAAGCCATTTTTGCCCGGTTTTTGATCAATTCCATCAGTATAAACACCACCGACTCCCCTCTTTCCAACAACTTTATCCCAACCTCAATCATGTTTTCTCCTATCATCATCATCATCAAGCAAATCATTTTAGATATCATTTGATATACTACTACACACACAACTCCCAACACTACTACCAAACAAACTACTATAATTTCCACTACAACTACTACAAAAATGGCTTGCTCTTGTCCACCAAACAAATGTTCTTGTGACCACTGTGGTTCCCATGCTTCCTGTACTTGTGCTAAGGCTTGCACTTGTGAATCTGGTTGCTCTTGTCCAAAGGATGCTTGCACTTGTGCTAAAGCTTGTACTTGTGAATCCGCCTGTTCTTGCTCCCACTGTTCTTCTTCCGGTTCCTGTTCTTGTTAATTGGAATGCCGATGATGTTGCTTTAGTTGCTTTTTGAGATTTGGTTTTTTTTTGCTTAACGATTACGATATCACAAAAAAATAAGAGACTGGCCATTGGTTCAATTGTGACCCGGTCTCTGAGACTATTTATTTGGTTTTTACTATTTATTCCGTTTTTCTAAATAAACTTAAATTGAATTTTTTCCATACATGTTCATTATCAAATTAACTGATATTGAATACTATAAATCTCGTAAATAAATAAGACTTGAATATTCAAGATATATAGTGCACTTTCATAAGAAGAAATATACCAAGGTTTATCGCATGGTAAATCGGACATGACATGTTAGTTGGGTAGCTTCAATCCTAATTCAGCTCAATTAATCCATGTACTTATGAAGTCTTGTGTACCCAACAGGAACCACTTTATAATGATGAATATTCATAGATTCCCTATGAGTTTTTGACACTTCCCCCTGTTGTCTCGACTGTTTATAACTCAACTTGATCATTTGTGATTCAAACTGTAACTTCTTCCAATCCCCGTACATCACCTTCAATTCCAACAACATACACATGGTAGGGCTAGAAAACTCAGCATACTTATTGAACAGATAATGATATTTAGGCAATGTTGTCTGATACACCAAATTGGCCATCGTTTTCTCATAGGTTAGATAACAATTGGCGATTTCTTTTGGATCATGTCTCTCTAACATAACCACTGGATCTGGGAAATTGTGCTGTTGTAGGTTTTCACATATGATTCTCCAGTATATACGGAATTCTGAGATATGTTCGAGAATTGGAACCTCCTTAAGGAACTGAACCAGCTTGTATTGACAGACAATGTTGATTGCTGGTGGCTGATAGCTGCATGATATTTGTTCTGCGTTCATTGTGATATAAGAGGAATATATGATTGTATGATGAAGATATGTGATATTGGTTGTGGATATGAAAAAGTCTGGATGAGCTTCAAGCACTTTAAGTTGTTGTTTTTTTCAGTCAATATGGTGATAGAAGCGTGCCAGCATTAGTTGTCATCATGATGGGAAGCCGGTGCATTTTATATTTGATAATAGTTCAAAACGTAGAAGTTCTAAGAAACCCCTGGATATTTAAAACATGCACTATTCCAAAATGCATTGTTAAACCACCACATCACATTCCATTGAGTTCAGAGGAAATTTGCTGTCAACCAAAAGATAAATCATACAGATGTGATCCATCACACCGTATCATATGTGTGAGCATGCTTGCCAGTTGTTCACTGTGTGTGTCTAAGCGATACTCAATTCATATGACCAATTTTTCCACTTGTGATTCGTGTTTTAATGATGGTCAACGTGGTGTTGTTAAAGTTGTTGTTGAGGGGGGGGGGGGGGTTTCCCTATGGACACGTTTAAGACTAACTCTTATATGAAATCGATTTGAATAGCCTTGTTTCAAAAACCTGTTAATTTTTTTTGGTGCGTGTTCGAACTTTCAGGTAAAGTGCTCGCAACTGGGCAACTGGCTCGGGTGGAGTGGAGTTGACACACTGAGTACATCTGGTGGTGGTGGATGATTGAATCGAGCTTTGCACATAGTACGCCATTATTCAGGAAGAACAAGAACAACATATTATATAAGTTACGAAATGATTAGAAACCAGACATTCAAATTAGCAAGATTGGCAATTGCCAAAAGAGCCACTGTGATATTACCAAGACAGCAACTATCGGTACCATCTCAGTACCAACAATCGTTGTCAACTCCAACTCCATTTTCAACCCCACTATCACAAGTTTCTTACTTCTCAACAACATCGGCAACACTAGCCAAAAAGAAGGGTGGTAACAAGAAAGAAAACAAGAAGGACAAACGTCATCATAAAGATGATGCCGAAGAAGATGGTGAACCAGTTGAAGAAATTGATCCAAAGCAAATCTTGTCGAGTCTAGAAACAAGTTTCAAGAAAACACTGGAGTTATACAACAAGAAAATAACAGAAATTAAGATGGGTAAAGCCAACCCAACCATTTTCAATAACTTGATGATTACAATCGACAAAAAAGATTATCCTTTCACGGATTTGGCTGCAGCCAGTTTACAAAACAAGAATCTAACAGTGACTGTTTTTGATCCAAACAACGCAAAGAGAATCATCTCAGCTATCTTAGCCGCCAATTTGGGATTGACTCCAGAATTAGATCCTAAGAACAACCAATCGTTGAAGATCAAAAACCCATTGACTTCATCAAAGGATGTCAAGGCCAAGCAATTGAAAGAGTTGAAAGAAGCGTTCGACAACCACGCTAAAAATAACTCTAGTTCTCATTCTTTGGTTTCTTTGAGAGGTAAGGTTGTCAAGGATTTGAAGAAAGTTGAAGGTTCTAAAGACGTTGTGAGAAAGTTGACTACTGATGTTGAGAAGTTGTATAAGTCTTACGTTGAGAAGTTGACTGATAGTTTCAAGAAGGCTGAAAAATCATTGAAATAGATTGCTAGTGTTACCTGCTAGAGGCTAGATATACATTTTCATAAATCATATTCCCAGTTCATTTGCATTTATAGTTCTTTTTTGGTTTCAAATCTTGTTTATAGTATTGAAAAAAAAGTATCAAGGTCAGTTTGAGATTAATATGTACAAAATTTTTGACATTAATTATGAGAATAAAAGGGGCAACAAAAAAATGAAGATCGAATATAAATGATAGAATGTAATTATGAAAATGTGAAAGAAAAAAAAGGAAAGAAAAAGTAGAAAATGAGAAGAATCACGAATAGAAGCTGCCAAGTATCAAGAACTTTACAGTAAACGGGGTCTAGAAAAACAAAGTAAAACAAAAGTTCGTAAGAAAAGGGGAATAAAAAAAGATCGTTAAAAAGCAAAACAAAAACATTCTTTTTAAAGGATAATCTCTGAATACCCGTGAACATGGTCAAACAAAGGAACCAACTGAATCAAAAAAGATTCACATACATCAACTGGAATTCTTAGCCAAGCTCCAAATAGCCTTACACTTTTCCAAAATACTGTGATCATAACCACCCTTGTTCAAACTAGAAACAAACTTCCAAGCTTTCTTACCGTTTTCAATTGGGTAATCGATAACTTTGGGAATAGCAGTTTGAATCAAACTAGTCTTATCATAACACACAGACTTCTCAATACACAAACCTCTCAAACCTTCTTCACCACCAAACTTACCATACCCGGATTCTTTAACACCACCAAATGGCAATTGACAAACGTAGAAGGTGGCAAAATCATTGATGGCAACATTACCAACCTTCAACTTCTTACAAAGTTCATTGGCATGTTTGAAATTTGTTGTAAAGATGGAAGAACCCAATCCGAATGGTGTAGAATTGGCCAATTCAATTGCCTTGTCGTCATTTTCAGCGTAGAAGACAGATAAAACAGGACCAAACACTTCGTTTGTGGCTATTGTGGCAGTAGGATCCAGATCGACAAGCAAAGTTGGTTGGAAATAGTGTCCTTGTGGGTAGTTTGGATGGTTGTACCTTTTACCACCAGCCAATAATCTACCTTGTCCATTTTCAGAAGCTTCTTTGATCCAGCCTTCCAATTCTTCAAACTTTGGATCTCCCATGATCATGGCACCCATATCGATCTCCTCAGATTGATCAATGTCTGAACCAACTCTCAATTTGTCAACTCTGGATTGCAATAAACTAACCAATTTCTCATAGTTGTCTCTGTCACCAGAAACAATGACTCTTTCAATACCAATACAGTTTTGACCTGCACTTTGGAAAGTTCCTCTTAGTAAGACAGAGGCAATTCCCTCGATTCCCTTTTTCTTCAAATAATCATCACAAATGACAACGGCATCTTTACCACCCAATTCAACAACGACAGGAGTTAAAACCTCACTAGCCTTAGTGACAACTCTTTTAGCAATTGGTCTGGAACCGATGAAAGTCAAATGTTGGAAACCAGAATTACCAGAAACCAAATCACCATCTTTACCCCAACAGCAAATCAATTGAACCAAATCCTCATCGATATCACAGACTTTCAAAGCGGTCTTAACCAAAGTAATGAAATATTCAGAAGACCATCTAACACGTTCACTACATTTGACAACAATACCATTACCAGTGAACACGGCAGCGATAATTGGACCAAGTGAGTTATGGAAAGGGTAGTTCCAAGAAACCAAGGCACCGACAACACCCAATGGTTCGTATCTCACTTCAGCTTTCTTGTAAAACATGAACATGTTGGATGAACCAGGTCTAACTGAGTTAGCCAATGCCTTTTCACCATTAGCTAAAACCCAATTGATTTTCTCCAAAGTCACCATAATTTCACCCATACTTGCGTCAACCATGGTCTTACCAGAATCTCTGCAGGCAACTCTTGCAATGGTTTCTTGATTGTCGATAATAAACTTATTCAATGTTCTTAAGAAACGTCTTCTTTTGATGGAGAATTGGGGATCACTGTAGAATGCTTGTTGTGCCTTCTTGGCCTTGGCTATGGATAAATCAATCTCTTCCTTGTCATTGGACTTGAATTTTCCCAGATATTGGGATGTTGCTGGACAATAACAGTAAATATGTTCAGGATCATTTCCTTGGAAGATATTTGGAGGATTTAGTCTCTTACCCTTCCAATTTGGCTTTGCTTCATCTGGCACAGGCAACTCAAACTTTCTTGGGCTTTCTATTCTGTTCTTGGACTTTCTCACTAAGAGAAACACAACTGGAAGAAGGCCCACTAAAAGAGAAAATGAGATTTGAATGGGTAAGATTGAAGACTTCAAAGTGGATTCAGAATTTGGAAAATAGAGATTCAATAAAGCTGTTGTGTTGGCCTTGAAATCTTCCAAAAGGTCGATAAAGGTACGATTATCGAGAATCTGTTGAACTTGCTCCTGAATTGGAACCGACATTATGTATATTCAGAGCTGGATGTATCAAGTGACAATAAAGATAGGATGTATGTGGTTGTAGGACTCCTTAGGATGGGAATCAACAATAAAGAATGGTTTGTGGACAGCCCCTGACAAGCTTCACGATAATGCAAGTAACTGTGGAGTTAAGACTCTTGTTTGGAACAGGTGAGTCAGATCAACTTTGATAATTTGGTTGGGAAAAGAGGCAAAGAACTGTTCAAAAACTAATTGGAATGATTCGAAGAAAGTGCTCGTTTTGACTGGTCTTTTGGGTGTGATGAAATATACGAAACTCGACGAGTTCCCCTTACACACTTAGACTGTGTTAGGCTGTGAATGGTATACGACTCCACCAAATACTCGCCAAACGGTGATTTCGTTTTTCGTTGAATCCAATTATTTAACAACTGCCCGCATATTCTGGCAGGGGTGTGGCGGTGCACGCTCCAGCCATTTTTGTTTGTGGCGCGGTGCACCGCAACCTATTTCAAAAATTGGCCCTAATTTTCTAATTTTCACTACCACTCATTACATGCATAAATGATTCATAAAATGTGTATAAAGTGAAATCTATGTACTTAGTTGATTGAAGTATAATGTCAGCCATATCATTTGCTCACTCAAATGGAACTATACCCACCAAGAAACTGGAATGCAGAACGAAACTGTTTAGAAAATTGTCTTTGTGCAGAGTTTTTGAAATACACATCAGCATCCATCTTTTCTTTCAAACTCTCAATCGATTCACCACCACACGCAACAACAGTGAAAGTATCACCTTTCAATGCAAAAGTAGTTAAATTTTTAGGAATCTTATCAATGAACAACTGTTGTTCACCGAATGAACTGAAGAATTTCAAATCACAGAGCTTCTTTGGGTACTGTTCAAATCTTAAATCAATAGTTGCTCCTTTGTCTGGTAACACAATATTTAAAAACAGTAAACTTTCCAATGGCAAAATCATACTGGTCCACAATTCACCGAACGAGTTCTTATAGTACTTCAAATCTAATCTCAATGAGACCAAACCTGGAGGAAATTGATTGACAAACACAAAATTATCTAACTCCAAATCCATGTGTTCTATAGTAGAGGAAAAATAAGATAGATCTAAAGTAGATCGAGGAAGTTTGATGACGTGATGTTTAGCAGGATGGTAAGTGGAGCATATGAATTCGTTCAATTTAGGCAAAGACAAAAATGATAATGGTTTGATTTCTGCTCCAGTCATTGAATTTGGACACTGCTCAAATTTCTTCAAAAAACCATCATTGTTCAAAGTAAATTTCTCAACATTTGGAGGAAGTATATCGATGAAAGACTGAACTGTTTCAAATAAAAATGAGTTTTCAAGACGTGATTTTTTCCGAATCTCATTGTATTCTTTACTTTTTCCCACACTTCTATATGGTATAACTGTAGGTGGTGGGTCATCGTTATAGAACTCAACGTTGATTTCAACTTCTAATAGGTTTGTCAATTGAATTGGGTCGGTAATTTCGGGAAAAACTATATGTTCTGAGTTACCGGAAAGTTTTAAGATTCTCAAACTAGACGGAAACTCCATTGTTGTCACTGTGGATTTGACCTTCTTGAGTGAGAGTTGTGTCAATAAAGGTGGTAAAGTTTTGAAAAATTCAGGAGAAACAGTGATACCACTGATGCTCAATGATCGTATTGATTTGGTGTCACAAAAAGTTAATGAAGTAACACCTTTGATCTGGGTACCATCAATCTCTAAATCTTCAATTGAGTCATTTGAGATCGTAAAGCTTGGAGAAAATTTTGTAGCTGAAACAAGTTTGGCTTTCTTCAAATTGATACATTTCTCTAACCACTTAGAAGTAATATCATCCAAAGTAAAAAAACCTTCCGTCTCCACTATCTTAGACTCTATTCCTGAGAAAATTTCAGTCTTATTGGAATCAAGATAAGTAGCATGAACAATTTTCAGATTGAAATTGAGTCCTTCAAATCTTTTGAGTAATTCAGCTAACTTGAAATCATCTTTCAATTTGTCATAAACTAACAACAAACCAACCTCGACAGATCTAACCTTCTTTTCCTTCTTCTTAGTCTTCTTCTTATCCTTATCATCATCTTCTTTATCTTGTATCTCCATCTTGGTCCAGGACTCCAATTTTTCGAAAACTTCAATCAACTGGTCATTCATCTCAGGAAAAGCCAAACTCAACTTCAAATAAGTCAACTTACCCAACATTGGTGAAACACCACTCTGAACGAATCTCAGCCCAAGATACCCCACATCAAGGCGATCAGCAAACTGCAGAAAAGGTTTCATTTCTTCAACAAACTTCAAATCCCGTACGTTATTCAACTCGGGACTAAACTTGAAACAAACGCAATCACTGCAAGACTGCATCAAAGTGTGCATGACAGGCCATTGTAGAACTTCAAACTTTTTCTGATTCATGAAACTTGTGATCTCAATAGTCAACTTGCCAACTTTGATTGATCTAGAAATAATAAATTCAAAAAATTCGGGTATGTATTTCCTATCTAACGTTGAACCATCGAATTGTATGTATCTCATACAGTCGTCTAATATGTCATCTAATTTTTCATCGTATCCTATAAGTGAAATCAACTTGGAACCTGAAGTTTGGAAATTGGAAACTATCGCATGTTCTAAGATTAAACAGTTGATATCTGGTGGAAGTTGTGATACGACTGATTGGTAAAAACCTGTGTCGAGTGAAGATGCTGATGTCTCAGATGCTACTGATAGGTGGTTTGTTGGTGTGGTTGGTGTAGCCGGTAGGCTGACATCGTCAATCAATGGTGTTGATGACATGTCTGTATTCTGTATTCTGTATTTTGTGGGAGTCTGTTGAATTGTTCTGCTTGCTGATTATATATCTGGTTGATTTCTGGGTTGACGAAATAATTGTTTTCTTGTCTTGTAGTCTTCAATGTGATGTTATTGAAATAAATTCAAAAATGAAATGGAAAGGCCATGATGATATGAAAAGTCTCTTCGGTTGTCTTAATCGACCCCTGAAATAACATCGTGTTTTTGGCCCAGATCAAAGTCAAACTTCGATTTCAAAGTGTGTTGTCCTCTTTGAAAACAGAAGCCATGCCGCTTTCTGACAAGCCTTCTGTCCGCATAGTAAGTATCCAATTACCGAACAGCGCTGTAAGGCCATGGAGCTCAAGCAAAATACACCTTTTAGTCATGATACTTTCACTTTATAGATGTTAGATAAATGAATGAATGCTCAACAGTCTTGAGACTTGATTGAATTTAACCTATAGTATTAGAGGTCCGACCGCCTTATTTGGCCGAAAGAATTGGTGCAAGCGTTTCTCCGCACCTCAGGTAAAGTTAAAATATTAACTTGGATCGGGTACGTGCTTAAATTGATATTGAATCTCACTAGCTGGGATATTCATGAACGTCTATATGCCATGGACCATGGTGGATATATATAACTAAGAGAATTCAATAACACATGTATAACACATGTAGGTTGTAGCAAGCTCTCAATCATGACCAATATATATGTAGTTTGCTGTTGAAAGTTGAAAGTTGAAAGTTGAAAGTTGAAA
>BCIP01000071.1:0-16269 GCA_001599995.1 Ambrosiozyma monospora | reverse complement strand
TCAATTAAATCAAAAATGGGTTGCTCTTGCTGTTCCGCTTGCTCTACTGGTCACTGTTCATGTGAAACCAACCAAGCCACTTCTTCTTGCAAGTGTCACTCTCACTAAGCTAGTCTTTAGTTGATTCAGTTATGATATATTCCGGTTTATGTTTTTCAATTTGTTCCTGGTGATGCAGCTGCTTCGGTTGTTGATGTTAGCTTCGGTTGTTTTTTCATAGCTGGTACATATTTTTTTCATTCTTGTTCTATTGAACATCATTTTTCTTTCTTTATATTTTTGATTTTGAATGGAAGGACAATTTTTTATCAAAAGATCAGTTTCAAAAGTGTAAAATATGGTTGTATGGACTCATTAATATGTGAATTCAGCCAGCGCTAGCTAGCTCATGAGATGAGATGATCGAAAAATAAAAATTATGTTGGCCAAGTTTGCTGCAATGAGATGGCACAAAGTTGTTAACGAACGGAGTATATGGTCCTAGTTTCTTCTCTGTTCTTTCAGTCAGGTGAACAAATATGGTATGAAGAAGCTTATAATTATGAATGTCCAAATTGATCGTAAAGCCGCTATGCAATATCAGACCGGAGTTTTTGAAGATATTTCTTCTTTCATCGATCATATGTATACCGTCTTTTCTTATTATTTTGAAACATCGTGGTTGATTCTAGTAATTGGGCATCAGTTGAACCTTGTGATTCAAGGGAAAAATATTGCTTGAAAACATCGATGTAGTGAAAGTCTATGCACTCGTTGGGCATTAATTGCCTAGAGGTAAAAGCTTCATGAAGTACCTTAACGTCATGGCATCGGCCCGCCCCGCATGTATATTGAATTGCGGAAAACTGAACCCACTTCAACTCTATAGCTGTGATTCATATGTCGTATACTGTTCATGTCAGAGTTGTTGTTTGCCGTGTACTAGAACGACAAGAAGAATGTGGTCACCTGAGTCTTGGAAAACTTGCATATAAATTTCACCCATTTCCCACTTTTTTTTCAATCCAATTTCAATCCCAGTTAATTCAATTTCTTTTCTTCATCAAGTATTAGTTTCTTATATCAGACACTTGACTTACTTAACTCACATTCAAACTTTCAAATCACTTCAAATTATCAAAATGGCTTGCTCTTGTTGTACCGCTTGTGCTAACTGCTCATGTCAAAACAGTCAAAACGCTGGTTCTTGCAAGTGCCACTCTCACTAAGCTAGTTCTTAGTTGATTCAAATTGCAATTCAGTGAACTCTTAAGATTGCATGGAATCATGATATTCCAGCTTATAGTATTCAATTTGTTTGTGTTGATGCAACTGCTTTGATTTGAACATGTCCTGTTGATTTTGGTTTCAGTTGTTTTTTCTTGTTGTTGGTATAGCTGGTATATTCTTCAGTTTTTCTTGTTTTCGAACATCATTCTTTGTTTATATTTCTCGATTTAAATGAAAGGACAATTTTTTCTTAGAAAAACAGTTTGAAATTGTAGAATACCACATGTGTTTGTCTTGCTGTAGCTCGATCATAGAAATCGTGTTCAAAATTCTTTCTTGCAAGTTGCAGCGGCCCAACATATATTGATAGCGGAGAAATTCTTTGAAGACGCTAAAAACTAAATTTTTTAAGCTGCGCATATATATGTACGTGGCAAGCTAGGTAGTTGACAATTAAGCTCATGATCCAGATATCAGGATATTATCAAATAGTTCAACCAAAATGAGCAAATAAAACTACAGGTGGATATAACTTACAGAGGTTCTTCAAAACGAATAGTATTTTCATTTAAAGCTATACAAATAAACGAAACCAATAAATAAATGAATTCCATGATCAAATCAAATTGTAACATACACATATGGTATACCGACAAACCATCAAGAGTCGGATACTAGCTTAAACAGAAGCAGAATGCCTAAAACATATAAAGCACAAACGAAAGTCAAATTGATAGTAGATCAGAGCTGATAATAACACCAAATCATTTATTTCTTGTCAGAGCAACATCCAGAAGAACCAGAGTCACAACAACAGGAAGAACCTGAAGAACATGAAGAGCATGAAGAACCGCAGTTGCAAGAAGGCATTGTAATTGAATGTACGTAAGTTTGTTGGGTGATGTGAAAATTCGATGTGATTTGACACTTGATGAAGGGAAAGAAGACAAAAAGGAGGGAAGGGGAAAGAATGAGGAAAGCAGCGGTCAAAAACTGGGACAAACTTGCGTATTTATACCCCAGAAATCAGGGTGTGCAGTCTCAGATCAGATCAGGTCACAAAGTTCTGAATATTTGTTCGGATCATTTCTCCGTGACCGGCCTCGCGCCACTCACACGCCACAAGGTTGCCTGAACCAGCCACGTCCCAATCAGGAACTCCCGATTTTGACAAATTTCGATCATGTCAACTTTGGCCAATTCAACAATGTAGCTAGGCAACTTTAGTTTCAATACAACCATACATTCACTCAACTACTAATCATATTACCTCATTTTTAAAAAAACTGAGAGAGGGTAATTGCTGAAAGAGTCAGTACTAATTGCCTGAATCTTCACGAAATATGCAAACCCTTTAGTCATATCACAATTGCCATATTCGGCCCCTATTGACCACATCAGTTCAATCAATTCAGTGGTCATGCCCAGGTATCAGGTGAAATCCAAAGTCTAGAACATGTCATGCAATAACTTCAACGTTTTTACAATTTGGAAACAGGTCGAGAATTGAATTGAATTATCAAGCCACGAACATTGAACTGAGCACAGCAATCATCATTTTGGTCAATTGCAAAAGAGATGGCGGAATGGTACTTTCAATAACGGTCTGTTATGATTATTTAGAATTTGTTTCCATGTACGGTATCACAGAGTGTTACAGAAAAGCCAAAAGACAAGGCAAATACTGTAATGCCTTTGCCAACCGAATTCAAGCTAACTGGTGGTTCTATATTAGTTGAATCCTTGCAAGTTGCTTTGAAAATGATCCCAGACTCATCTCATGTGACATCTATATTTATTACGGAAGATGAATATAAATTTCCATATTCTGCTTACGACTTGAACTCAACGTTTAGCAATTATACATGAAATGAGCGGATTCACTTGTTCCCGAGATATTTCGAACAATGAGCTTTGTGCCAACTTTCCAGGTAATTCTAACTTGTTGTATCTGATGAAACTTCCTTCAGTTTTTCTTTCTATATGGTATATCATGCATCAACGCTGATTCTTTTACGGTTTGAGGTGGTACGTTGATCTTCCATTTGAGATTTGGTCCGAAATTAAGCCAATTTATCCAATCTACCTTGTTCTCCTTCAAGAAGCTGTCAATCTGGATTCAAATTCCAATGTTTACACTGAGTCTGCATATAGCTAGCTAGTTCTGTTCTTTCGAAATGCAATTAATGACATGGACCCAAAATCTGCATGTGCTCAAGGGAAAACACATCCACTAACAAGTTTGTGCCAGATTTCAAGCAGAAGTTGGTATAGATTCTGTCCACAGGGAATAGTGGTTGCTATGTATTTGAAAAGTTCAAACGGATAAGGTTCAGCCTACATCATACATGCAGAACTGGTCTTGAAATTGTCCAGTGTCCTCACGTATCTAACTGGTTTGAATTTGGTGTTCAAGGTTTTTCTTTCTATTAATCCAATTCTCGATACAGGAATTTGAGCATTTGAGTGTCTCATATAGCCCCTGCTGCTCATATATCCCAAAGTTGGCATTACAACGTTTTACAGATTCCCGCTAATCAATGTTTCATTTGTGGGTTTCATGGTGTGACCCTGTTCTTTGTCAACTAGTTGTGCTCGAAGGAATTGTACCGGACTCATTTCAATACTAATTCATTTGCCTTCTACTTGGATACAATCTTCTCTGTTGGCATATTGAGTGATAGAGACAGTGACAGCGAGCTCACATACCATATTTTTTTTCCTGATGTCAAAGGTTTTCGTTGCTGTTTCTGGTTTATATTTGTTAGCTATGCATGCCAGGCTTAATTCAACCACCCATATGCTAGGACGTCCACAATGTTGCTTGAAATCCACCGAACAAACTTAATTGATCATCCATGACAACATGACAACTGGCTCTCTCGATCGTGTTATCCGCCAAATCATTTGCTTTGATTATGAAAACGTTCTTTCAACTGTCATCTCAAGATCTCTCCATACGAGTATCAGAAATCCTAATACTGTCATTTCAGCGGGTAGACCATGGTACAGCCTTCGTTTCAGCAACTCGAATGCATGTATTCGGGAGTTCTATTCCATCTTGATACTATTGATAAATCTATCAGGCCTTGCTATAAAATCCGGATATGCTAAGTTTTATTAATCGCCTTTCATGCTCCACTTACTGTGCTGACGTTTCATGCATGCCCATTGTTGGATGAATTGCCAATTGACAAACGGTTCTTATAAGGCATTAATTGGTGATCAGAAGCGGCCCGATTCCAATTACCAAATTTTTATTGCTGACCGTACATATTCGGCTGGTCTGGATTTATGAAAATGGTCTGCAAACAATTATATTCCATGTGGGCTTCGTTGACGGTTCGTGTTGGGTATATGGTCAATTTGTTCTATGTCAGTCTTATGGAACTTCCATAGTACAGATATAGACATGTGTGCACACGACTTTTAACATTAGATGTCTACTGATCTCATAAACTGATTGCTGAATTTATTGAAACAGTATTCCCCTTCTTGCTAGACATGACCGTGAAACTGTGGTACAGTTTCATTTATATGAATTCTCATGTGCCTCAAGGCTGCATGAACATACAACACAGCAATATCTTCATAGACTGGTATCAAGCTAACACATATACGATCACTTTAGCTGAAGAGGTCATTTCATATAGCCAGCTGCATGTGCTATATCGATTAACACAATCTGGCTTTCAAGAATCTTGTGTGCATGCAAGCTGAATTGGAAATGACTCGGTGGTGGTTAGAGTCACTTGAGTAATATAGCTGATTTGTGTACAGGTACGTATACGTGTACATCTCATATGGGTGTCGGTATAGCTACTATACGTTTTCAAATATACGAATCAATTATAATAAATTTGTCGTCATCTTCCCTGGACACAAAGCTGATGGTATTGTTTGATTGTAACTGCAATTTTCCCGGATCCTGACCAATGAAAACGATGGAAGGAGTGGTAACACTGCCTTGAACCTCCTTTTCTGTATACCCTGGTGGTAGCGCGAGGCGAAGAAATCCATTTCTTTGCCAGGCCCTTGTAAAGGAACACTCAACAGTCCTGAACGAGCTCATCTTGCCATAAACTAGAAATCAATCTTCATAAAACCAAGAGACAACAAGCTAACTCCTTTTCAAGCAGAGTACAACTTGTCATATCAATTTCACGAATGATGATCGTGGTCACCAATTGAGCGCACAATTCAAACTCGAATTCAAATTCTGCATACACACGGCACCATACATCTTCCTCACAACGTTAAGCAATATTTTGTCTACAATATTTGATCATTTTGGTGACATGGACATTTTCATGATCACTAGTCCTTCAATATATACCGTTAATTCACAGTTATACAAAGTCAAGCAGTCAGGACAACTTTATCTGCTAGCTACCACAGGTTACGTCACTATTGATATAATGAACCATGTATTTATGCTCTTGAAGCACGAGGTGTACCAGCGTCCGTTATAAGCGAATTACGCGTATTATAAAGACGTTGCAAGTGGTGATTACGATATATTATATATATATGAAGAAAAAAAGTTTTAATATAATCTTAACTGAGATAATTCAAACGAAAAAAATGCAATGTATAAGTACTAGTGAAAAAGGAAGGGCATCAAAGAAAATTAAAGTAAATTTTAAAGCTAGCTATTCTTATAGTTAAAAAAGATTTATTTAGATCAAAACATTTCAGGGTCCATAAATGTTATACACATGAATTGCATTTTTGTAAATTGAGTAAAATGGATATAAACGCACCACCCTTATGAAATCACCCTTCACACCAGTTCATCTAAAGACTTCCGGGTAGTTATACCACCCTGATTTTGTATGTCAAAATTTAAATTAGATTGTGTATCAATGGAACTGCTCGATGATGCGATATCATTGGATCTTGTTTCTAATTGGATTTCCCTTGGAATTCATATTATTGTTTGAACTTCTTTGTCTTGAACCTGATGATAATGAAGATCTTGCAGTTTATACAATTGACGACCTAGAATGCACTAAGTCACTTCCTGTTCTTGCACTTTGAGTCGATTCAGTTAAATATCGACAATTGAATTGAGCTCTTTGCCTTTTTCTTTGGGGGATTCCAGTTTTGTTTCTTAAATAGTTGTACGAGTTTGAAGCCAACTTATATAAATCCGATAATTTCTTCAAAATAGTTTGAAAACCGACAAAACAAACAACACAAATTGTAACAACAGAAGAAATAGCCCAGAACACACCAATATGATCTAAATGTTCAAAGTCATTCATGCCAAAATAACTAATCCAGAATGACAAAGGTAAGAAAACCATCGAAACAAAAGCATGGGGGTACTCAGTAGTACACCAACCATTTTAGCAAATCGATTTATGTGTGACTTCAAAGTTTTCATTTCATCTGTCATGAAATAGAGTTTTTTCAAATGCTTCAACCAACCCTTCTTTAGACTCCTTAAGTTTTTCTAAAAACTTTTCTCTGGGGGTGCACAGAGGATGACAATCGTGAATATCTGAAAATTTGCCATGTGCCTCTTGAGTATAGATTGTTCTTCTATCAAATCTGTACCTTGTTTCACTGAAGTCAGCAATAGTAACTGTACAGCCAGGATATTCCTTTTCACGATTTCTAACGTAGCTTTTTTCCCATAGTCTTTCCCATGATTCTGGCATTCTTCTTACTGAACATCTTATTGAACCTGCTGTGATGCTTGACAATCGTGGGTTGTAATTCTTGAACTTTGAGAATCTTCATGTGTGGATGATCTCGTATCATCTTTGTTACCAGCAGGCGGTTGTGGGTGTTGGTCAGAGTGCTGTTGTTGTTCATTTTGTTGTAGTTGTGCTAGCCGTTCTGGAGTCATATCAAGAAACACTATCAAACAATTTCAAGTCATAATTGCAAGCTAGGTGAAGTAAGGATCGATCATATCTTGATTCTTTGATTACATTCTTTCGATAGGTCTATTTTCAAGCACTAACCCGCAACGACACACATACGCTCGATTTGCTGAACGCGCAGGTCATCGATTATTTGGTGATCTAAAACAGGCGTGTATACAATTGTCTCTGTACACCCTTCAATCTTCTCCATTTGAGATTTATATGATTACAGCTCAACTGTCAATGATTCTCATACCCCAATATCTATACAAACGTCAGTTCATGTCTGAAGTTTGAGCTCGTTGCCCTCCGTCACGCGTCCCCTACAACAAGATAGTTTTCTGATATGTTGGTTAATGGAGTATATTTCTTGCTTACCAATTCACACAAAAATTACCATGTGCTTCCGAAAAAATATCAGTATCTGAATACTTTGATGCCGTTTTTATACTGGTTCCTTTATTGCTTCCAATATACCTGTTATGTCACAAGTTGAGTGTGGTTTTCGAAAGATGATGTTTCACGACAAGCAAAAGTCGGTCATTATACCCATCACTATGAAAAACAGAATATTGTACCCCATGAAGAGTACCTGTCACATCACAATCATTTGGAAAACCACGCAAAACCAGAATCTTTTCGTGTTTCTGACACAACGGCAGTTCATATGGAGTTGATGGTCTATTCTCACACAATTTTAGTCCCTCATACAGCTAAATTTTAGTTTCTCATCATTCATGGCTACACAACTCAGGCTCGCAAGTACGAATAACAATTGGAAAGCTGCTCAAATATCATACAGAACTTTTAAATGTTGAAATATCCAAATGGTATGAATTGAGACCCGATTTCCACTTTCTTACGAGACTTATTTTGCCATCTTCTTATCACTTTTTCTTTATCATAAAACCAATTAGTTTTTATCGAAGCCCATCAAACGTTTCGAATTAACTCACAAAACCACCCAACTATGTCTCTGTGCTACCCTGCTTCGACTCAAGAATCCAGTGATTTGACTGATTTCGAATATGAATTAGCTGTTGCCAATGACGACCACTTTTCCAATTTCCAACTATATTCTTCTAACCAAGAAACTGCAGGTTTAGCTGCTGAAATTGTTGATACTGAGATGGAACAGTCTACTGTGATTGATGAGCAATTTACTGTGTCTGAAGATCTAGTTACTGGAGATGTTAGTACTTCTACCTTATTTGAACCAATTTCTACCTTCTATGATGCTTCAGGTGCTCCAATCATTGATTTTGAAGGTGTTGATCTGTTCGATATTGATTTGACTAATGTTACCAATGATGATGTCGTTTATTTTAAGGATGATGAGAAGACCTTGGTTGATGAAGATGACTATGCTGAAAAATCAAAGTCCGTTGTCAATGAGGACAAGTCTGCTGAGAAGCCAGAGACCCCAGTTAAAATCACCAAATCTGAGAATTTTTCTGTTTTGCCATCTGCCTTTACAGAAGTTGATTCATCAAAAGCCTGTGTTGAATCCAACTGTGTTAACAATGCTGTTATTTCCAGTTCAGTTGAATCATCAAATGCCTGTGTTGAATCCAACTGTGTTAACAATGTTAGTGTCTCCAATTCAGTTGAATTATGTGAAGATGAAGCTGAGAATGATATTCCAAAGATCCAAGAAATTGAGAGAGAATGGCTCACTGAAAAAGTCAAGGGAGAAGGCTGTGATGATGATTGTAACAATGAAGATGATGATGAGGACGATATTGACCCACTTGCCAACCTTACTAAAGAAAGTCCAGATTTCGCTGAACTTGCACTGATCACCGATGATGAATCCGACACTGAAGAAGAACATACAAGTGATGACATTGAAGATGACTATGTGATTGTTGATAAGTGTGACGTTATTGTTGGTTTTTTCACTGAAATGCTTGGTGAAGACGATTTTTTTGTTGACGATGAAGAAGATGATGATAAGGTCAATGATGATAAGGTCAATGAAGAGAAGAAGAACGAAGTCAACGATGACAGTAATGAGATAATTGAGTGTTTTGATAGTTTCAACCAATCTGTCTCCCAAGCTGAACAAAAGTCAAGTAACTGTTTCATTGTCGGAGAAGGTTTGCAGTCCATTGCCATCCGTGGTAAAGCTACCCATACTGATACCAGCAGCACTTGTTCAGACAACTCTCTTAGTTTGTTCTCTCCACCTCATGCAAAACATGAACATGAATCCACACCAGAGTACTCCACCATTCCTGAAGAGGAATTCATTGACGCTTCCAATGACACAAATGACTCAAAGACTTCCGATAATGATACCCAAGCCGAGCCCTTGCTTCCTGTTGGTTTGCTGAAGATGCCTTCTTGGCTTGCAAATGCCGAAGATGATGCCTCTTTACCAGTTTGGCCATCAAATTCTGACAACAATGCTGAATCCAACAAGAGGCCTTTAAAATCAGCTGAAGATGAAAGTTCCCAACCACAAATCAAAAAAGCTAAAATGGAGTCTTCCACATTCACATCTGAAGAGGACACCACTGCAGATGAGCCTTTCATTGCTCCTGTTGAAGCTGTTCTGTCATTCTGGCCATCAACTTTTGAGAAAGCAGAATCTAATAAGAGAAGCTTAGAAGCAGATCAAGATGATAATTGTCAACCAGATATCAAAAAAGCTAGATTAGAATCCTCTCCTATGTTTAATTCGGAACAGAACATCAATGAAGATGAACCTATCCCATCCGTTGAATCTGTTCTCTCTCTGTTGCCATCAAATTCAGTTAACAATATGGAATCCAATAAGAGACCTTTAGATGCAGGTGCAGATGAAAGTTCTCAACCAGATATCAAAAGAGCTAGACTGGAGTCAACCCCTATGTTTGACATTCCTGAAGCTGACCCAGTTAGTCCTTCTTTCTTTGCTGATCCTGTTTCTTTTGCTCCAATGGGAAGTGTTAATGAAGTTGCTGCTGAAGTTTCCAGTGCTCCAGTTTTCTTGGCTGAAGATGTCCAACCAATCACAGAAGAAAATCAAGTGAATCAAACCAATGAAGTTACCCAAGTCAATACTGTTGAAATCACAAACACCCTAACTACACCAGATGCTCCAACCGCCGACAGACCACATGGAATCGTTCTCACTGATATCATTCCAACCACAGTCTCAGCCCTCCCAGCATTCTCATCATTGAGAATCATGCAAACCATTACATTAGAAGAAGTTATCGAGTCAAACAGATTCCTCAGTGATCCAACCAAGTGGATGTATGAACCAACAGACAGCGAACAACTCACTGCCTACTCACCAAGAATCTACAGATACTATGCAGCCGACCACGCAACCAGAATGAACAGAGCCAGAAAAGTTGTCCACAGACAAGGTTTATGTCCATACTGTCCTTTGAGAATCGTTGATGGTGTTCATCGTGGCTTTTACGATCTGAACAGTTCAGATTATGCAGTTCATATGATGTATCATCATGGTATCTTTACCACTGGTTCATTCTGCTTGGAACCAACTCTTTTCAGAATGGGCGAGGAACACACTGCTAGATACCAAAGATCTAGACTGGTTGAATGTGTCAAGTGTCCATATGAAGGTTGTCCCATCGTTACCAAGGTGAATGTTAGACAAACTGGATGCAAGGTTTTTGCTGCTTATCTTAGACACATTCGTTACAATCATATTGACAGAAAGAATCGTAGACGTTCGGTTTGAACGCTTGTCTTCATTTACCAATTCATGAAGCTTTTCTTTTAGGTCCATCTCTCTCAACTTGTTCTTTAATTTCATTACAAATACTCATACCATTCTTTTTCTTTCTTTTTTTGTTAATTTATATACCGTTTTATAAGGTTTTACCTATATACCCGTTTTTAATTATATACCCTAGTTTGAATTTCAATATACTGGATTGATTATAGAAAGTGTATCAAATAAAAAAAGCTCGTTACAATAAATAATAAAAATCAAGACAAAACCAAAGGAAAATCGAAGCGTAGCAACTTATAAAGAATTGGATGAAGAGAGAAAGAAAAAGCACAACAGAAATACAAAACGAACAAAAACTAATCATAAAAGTAAAGCGAAAAAATACAACTTGAAGTACAAAATGCTAAGAGAAGATAACTTGAATCAGGCAATTCTTTTACGCAAAGCCATCACATCATCAATCTTACTCAAAGCCAACTCCAACAATTGCTTACGCTCTTGTAATTCAATGTGTCTCTTAATCTTTGGATCTTCCTTGGCAAAGTTTTCAATTTGTTCTTTAGTTAACCCATTACTCAACTTTGCTTCTAACTCTCTTGGGAATGAATAATAGAAGTCACTTAGTAACTCGACATTCAAGAATAAAACAGCGGTTTGAGCCAGCTTCTCAGCAACAACATCCATGAACACTTCAGGGCATTTGTATTTGTTATCCTTGAACTTACATTGTCCACTTTGCAAAAACTTCAAACGCATCTGTAATAGATTGGCACGGTCTTGTAAGAAAACTGCTTCACGACCTTTGGCTAGAAGACCTGGAGAGAAACCAAGGTTTTCACGGGCAAGGTTTTCACCAATTGAGTTGTTTTCGTTCTCCAAGAAAGTCATGATTTGCTTCAACTTGTTACCACCAATCGTTCTTTTCAAATCTTGGAATGCTTCATTACATTGTTTCAATTCTTCCTTCAGTAAAAGAGCTGAATGTTGTTTGGCATTGGCCCATTCTCTGTCTTCAACATCAATTTCATATTTGTATGGTTTGATACAGTTTTCCACTTGGTCGGCAGTTGAGTTATATCTTTGGTTCAACACGCTAGTAGCAGCTTCCTTGATAGCATCTTTAATCAGAGGGTGTGTTCTTAATTCTGTGTTATCAACCAGCACTCCAATTTCAGTTAAAATGGCATCAGTAACCAATGTTGTAGACAATCTTCCAACACCAAGTTTAGTCAAAGAGGCAGTTGAAAGTTCTAGCTTTCTGTTCCAATAACTGTCGTTAGGAGCAGCAAATTGTAAGTCTTCAAGAGAAGGTTCTTCGAATAACTCTGGAGTAGCAGTCTTGTTAGATGTTTGAGGAGTTGGTGGCTTATTCCAGTATCTTAAAGCAAGCAAATCCAAGACTTTTTGATCCAGTTCACTTCTCAATAATGCCTTCAATTCTGGTCTTCCAAATTTCTCACTGAATTCCTTGATACCGATCTTCAATTGATCAATGGTTTGTGCCATGTACTTTTCAGATGTAAGCTCACGATCATTAAATTCAACTTTAAACTTGTAACTAGTTTCTTCTAACTCATTTGACACAAGCAAGTGCATTGGTTTCAAACAACTAGCCATAGACTTCTCCAACACTCTCATTAATTTCTTCTTCAAATTCTTAGTACCAGTGGTTGAACCAGCGAACTCGCTTTTATGCTCCTTAAAAAAGGCTCTTTCAAAGTTTTGTTGAGCAATGAAAGCTTGGGTACCACTCTGTCTTCTGAACAATGATTGAGTTTGTGGTGCTTTGGTGATACAACCAACATAACCCATTTTCAAAGGATACTTTCTGTTTGTTAACATTTTCTTGGCTTGCTCAGCACTGACTAGATCCATCTTGGTAATAACACCAATGGTTCTTTCACCTCTAGGATCGGCTCTCTTTGCAGCTCTCAATGCGGAAGAGTTAGCTAAATCGACATCAGCAGCACTAATGGCCAAAATGATGTTTGGTTCTTCAAGGTATCTTTCACATAGTTCTCTAATTCTATTCTTCAAAGTGACTGGTTGATCAGCAGCTTCAACTTGAATATAACCTGGTAAATCGACTAATGACAAATCTGGAACTCTTGGTGATCTGATGGTCAATTGAATTGGGTCGTTGGAAACAGCTTCTTCATAAGGAACAGCCATATTCAAATCAAATAAAATCTTTTGCACTTGTGAGAAATCGGTCATGTTGAACATTTTCAAAGCAGGGAATTCAGCGGTTTCAGCAGCTAATGAGTTATCGTTAACCAAAGTCAATTCAATAGGTCTTCTGGTAACCATGTTAGAACCCTTTGGTAAGAATTCTTGACCAACAATGGACTCTAGAACAGATGACTTACCAGAACTTTGAGAACCAACAACAACGATGGAAGGCAATCTTAAGGCATTAG
This sequence comes from Ambrosiozyma monospora, assembly GCA_001599995.1. Classification (NCBI taxonomy): domain Eukaryota; kingdom Fungi; phylum Ascomycota; class Pichiomycetes; order Pichiales; family Pichiaceae; genus Ambrosiozyma; species Ambrosiozyma monospora. Next base: position 3,073 of record BCIP01000071.1, on the reverse strand, counting down.
AACCATTCACATTCAACAAAATACTTCTAATCTCAATCATTTGTCTTGTGAGGTTAACCATATCATCGTCTGTATCATCCACTTGCTCTTCTTCTTCTTCCTCTTCTTCCTCGTCATCTTCTTCCAAAACCAATTCCTCTTCTTCATCTTCATCGGAGCTCAAGGCAATAGCAGCAGCACTACCACCAACGGCAGCACCATTACCGTTACCACCACTTCCAGATGATTCAGGTCCAGACTCATTGGCACCGGAACCACCTTCAGAGGCATTTGCAGCAGCATCGATAATACCATCGATGAAACCGTTGAAACCATCTGCAAAATCACCTGCTATATCTTTAACTCTTCCAAGCTGATCAGTGGTATAATTTGTGGCTTTTTCAACTTGATAAACGACATAAGAGCCAGCAGCAGCTAATCCACCTCCGAGATAGGCTGGTAGTTTGGCTGCCCTGACAGCAGCTTTACCTATACCGAAAACAGAGAATGGTCTTGTGCCTATCACATTCGTCGGTTGACGAGCTGGAGGCTGCACATTATATGAATAGTTTCTTTTGGATTTGTGTAAACTAGCTCTGGCATTGTTATCAAAAAATATTGTACGGTATTGTTGTTGTTGTGTTCTTTTTCCCAGTGAGTTCATCACAAGGGCCAAAGGGTAATGTCTGTGAGTGTGAGCCCTTGAAAAGTATGTCCTTCTCAAGGCGGCCGCCAACATCAGTGAAGAATGCTGGGAACTGCCTAAAGTACCACTCATTTGAGTAAACCCTATGAGAGGAGTTCTGGTAGCCGTTATCATGTGTGTGATGTGTTTTGGGGTGTAACTGTGTTGTATTCAACTCCAAGGGCAAACAGGGCAACAGTGTTCTTCTGATGTATCACCCTCTCTATTTTGTGAAGATTCACCAAAACAAAAAATCATTTGATTTGTTGAAAAGAAGGCAAATTGTGCGGCTCATTTCAGAAATTGCATGATCCATTTGAGTCACGTGGCACAAAGGTCACGTTACTTCTTGGTCACATGCTCAGAACTTAGCTCTGCACCGCCTTGATCTCGATCTTTATTTTCGAGCTCTTCCGCGTAATTTAACACAGAGATTGATTTTTTTTAAACTTTGAACTGTTGCAATGATTCATGAATTGAATATGACTACGTTCGTGATCCTGCACAACAAAGTCAATTCGAAACTCTTGATACCAGCAATATATTATTCATCTAAGATGTCATCTAAGATGACCGAAATTGAGAAGAGAAATCTATATATGACGTTAAGATCGGTATGGTGAAATAGGCGGTTTTTGCAAGGCGTCAATCTTGAATCATGCATTTTGCATGAGCAAACCGAATCAGGTACAGTCTCCACATGGACACAATTTGGCATATGATGCACTGGAACTACTCCATTTGAGCGACAGGACAAGCTGGTCAGAACGGACAAATTTTGATGCAAACGGACTTTTTCTTACTTTTATGGGGCTCTTTCTCCAATATACTTTTTGGCCTTTGAGTTGAAATTTGATGGATCTATAATTAAATATTCCTGACTGTGAGTATGTTTTTGTTGGATATTATTTGTTGCTTAGTATCATATGACATCAGAATGGAGCACATGTTGAAAACCACTTCAAGGTTCGTGGCAATATTCGTATTTTTATCAAAACTCGGCTTTTTTCACAATCGGTGCTATCACGCTGATTGGCATTATCAAATCTCGGACACTAGCTTACTATCTTAGTTTCCGTGGATTCAAGTTGATTCGAATTGTTGTGTACTGTGCATGGTGTCAATCATGCTCATGCACCGTGATTTTTCCATGCACATATATGTGCCTCAACCAAGTCACCCCAACTCATGTACCGATCGAAATTATAAATACCAACAAGTTGCCACTAATCTTTCAATTTTCACTACTCTGTAAAACAATCACCACCATTGTTCCATCATGAATCAACATACAAACCAAGACACCGAATTGAACAGAACAAATACCATGAAATCAACCCTCAAAAAAGTTACTTCAAGACCATGGACATCTTCCTCGTCATCAACAACACCTTCTTGTTCTGATACTTATAACACTGAACTTACTACAAACAAGAACACCAGAAGAAGCACTTTAAGCAGCTCACTTATATCAGATGGTTCTTCAATAGACTCATATCAAGATGACTCATACTCAATGTCAAACAGCACTACTTCATCATCACCAACCTCCATCACATCATCAAATTCACTTCCACACAGAGTGACAAGCAAAATCAAGAATAGTTGTAAGTACTGCAGCCGTTGTCGTCGTTCCAAAAACAGTGGAGAGCCGGTCTCTTTCTCCTCATCATCAGCCTCTTCTTCAAAAACTTCAACTTCAGTCCACTCAAAATGCAATTCTGGATCACAAGACACAATAGATGCCAAAACACTTTTAACTGCCACATCTCAGTTCCGTCTTGATGTAACCAACCCACAAAAAGTGTGCTATAAAGGCTGTCAAACGAATTTTGTCATTTTGGTGGATTCATTGGAACAACTGGAGATGTACAAGCAAGAAACATCAAGTACGGCAAACATACCCTTATGTGATGTTTTATTTTCGTTTGAAGTGTATAAACCCATAGATGGTACTTCTGCCAACATTCTCAATTTACGCTCAGCTACCAAGTCATCAAAAGTGAAAGATCTTTTCAGAGGCAATAGAGCTGATAAGTGGTGCTTGACTCCAGCTTCTAAAGAGGATATTACTGTTGAGTTTGGAGAGTTTAAGAACTTGGAGTCAGAGATCTTACCTGTGATTTTGTGTAACGGGTATTTATGCTAATTATACGCTGGCCGTTAATTTAATGTTAAGTTTATAACTTCTACCCTTTGTATATTGAATTACATGTTAATATACTCTTTTATTTATTTTAATGCGTTATCAATAAGTCTATGCCACGTCATGTAGAGCTCGAGCTAGCTTAGATAAATCAATTCTAATTGAACAGTATACACATCTATACGGCTAGACGTTATACCGGAATCTGGACAAAAGGTGATTCAAAAGCCCACGTGTAACATAACATCCTCAACCCCCCCCCC
>BCIP01000070.1:0-16651 GCA_001599995.1 Ambrosiozyma monospora | reverse complement strand
ACTCACCTCTCTTAATCAAACCTTTAGTCCATGCGAAAATAGAGGCAATGGAATTAGTTGAGGTTTCCTTACCTAGTTGATGTTGTCTATAGTGTCTTGTCACAGTACCATGAGCAGCTTCAGCTTCGAATGATTTACCATCTGCAGAAATCAACACGGAGGTCATCAAACCCAATGATCCGAAACCTTGAGCCACGACATCGGATTGAACATCACCATCATAGTTCTTCAAAGCAATGATGAATCCACCTTTGGATTTGATCATTTGAGCAACCATATCATCAATCAAACGATGTTCGTACCAGATTCCCAATTCTTCAAACTTAGCCTTGTACTTGGTCTCATATAGTTCTTGGAAAGTGTCTTTAAACAAACCATCGTATTTCTTCAGGATTGTGTTCTTGGTGGATAAGTACAATGGTAATTTTCTAGACACTGCAACTTCAAATGATGCCACAGCGAACCCTTTAATTGATTCTTCAGTGTTGTACATGGCCATAGCGACACCTTTGCCAGGGTAATTGTAAACTGGGTATTCCAAAGCCTTTGATCCATCAGCTGGTTCAAACACAAGTTTCAATTGACCTCCCACGTCAGGAGTAACGATATTCTCACATCGGTATTGATCACCAAAAGCGTGTCTTCCAATAACGATGGGTTTCTCCCAATGAGGAACAATACGTGGGATGTTTTCAATGATGATTGGTTCTCTGAAGACAGTACCACCTAGGATGTTTCTAATTGTACCGTTTGGAGAAAGCCACATTTTCTTCAAGTTGAATTCTTTGACTCTTGCTTCATCTGGTGTGATAGTAGCACATTTCACGGCAACACCGTATTTCAAAGTAGCATTTGCTGAATCAGTGGTGACTTGATCATCTGTGGCATCTCTGTGTTCGATACCTAAGTCGTAGTAGTCTAAGTCAATGTCTAAGAATGGTAAGATCAATTTGTCCTTGATTAGTTGCCAGATGATTCTTGTCATTTCATCACCGTCCATTTCAACAACTGGAGTCTTCACTTTGATTTTTGTGATTTGAGCAGTCATGTTTGATTATAGGTTTCGGAGTTCAGTTCAGCTTTTGGTCCTGGGAGCGTCTTTGAGAGGAGATGGTCTGGGGATTACAATAGAACAGGTTGTGGGGGAGGATAAAAAAACAAATGAAAGAAGAGTGATAGAATAATATACGGGGGAGTGTTGGCTCTTTATATAGGGTGGATTGTTGGATGGCTTTAGTTTAGTGTGTGTTTTAACTTGAAACCTGTTAAGATTTAAGGCGTGATATAATATAATATGCTATGTGTTGGCATAGTTTAAATATGGAGTCAGAATTAAACACACCATAATATAGCATGCCCCCTGTCCACCGTCCTTTATATGGCATCAATTTCCAGATACAATCATACACGGCTGCTTCTTACTCAAAATAGGACATAGTAGTACGATAGTATGGCACATGCGGGTGAAAATTGTAAGCAGATCGAGCGAATCGGAGGCTGCTTTTTACTAAAGGAGCGGCCCGCGGAGTACGACACCCCATCGCACGCTTTGGGACATATTGGGAAATTTATTGGAGTTGGAGTTGCCGCTATCGGAGATGGGGTGTATCTGGTGTATCTGGTGTATCTGGCAATACCCGTTACCCGGCCTTGCAAATTCCTCCACCCACAACACACTTTTCTGTCGCGCTTGTTGCCCTCCAGCACCAGCTCCAGCTTCGATCAAAAAAAACATTTGAGCTGAGTCTTTGACAACGAAAACGAAAACAAACCAATTTTCAACTTTGAGTCCATTGCACGACTTTTCTACCACACACTACTCTTTCACAACACTTAGCAAGAACCCCCATCTCTCTGGTTAGTCCTGTTTACTTCAACTGATCTCTCACTCCCTCTCATAGTTGAATACATCTCTGACTACAATTACCTTCTTCTATTCGAAATCATCTACTCACCAGGTTTTCCCTCTTTGAAAAGGCACAAAAACTGCTCAAAACGCAAAATTTCCAAATTCCACCTCTCTGATTGGATTGGTTCAGTACACGACACTCTCCTCCAAATTTCCTACTTCAACAAAACTTATCCCCGGTCGGTGATTCCATAGCTTGGTTCCAAATTCATCATGTCCGCCAGAAACAATAAACGCAATTTGCAACATCAACTGCAACAACAGCATCAACATCAAAAACTTGACAATTCATTAATCGATGATGAGTTGATGTCTCCTTTGGTCAATGCTGCTTCTCAATATCATACTTCTACTTCAAATGGATATCAACAGCAGCAGCAACAACAACAAGATCAGCATGATCAATCATCTCAACAACAGCAAAATCAACAATCCCAATCTCAACAGCAGAAACAACAACAGCAGCAAAGCGCCTCTTCTTTAGTTGATGAACAAGCTTTAGTTGCAGCTGCCGCTGCCGCTGCGTATAACAACTATCAGCAACAACAACAAGAAGCTCATCAGCAGGCCATTCAACAACAACAGGCCCAGCAGCAACAACAGCAGCAAAACCAACAGGAACAACAAAACCAGAGTCAGCAATTGCACCAACAAGCTCAGCAAGTGGTACATGGTGTCACTGCTCAGTCATATAGTTCTGATCCTCAACAGTATACCACAACTCCACAGTATCAATTACAACAACAGCACCAACATCAACAACTGCAACATCTTGATGTTCAGCATACCGTTAATCAACAGCAGCTACCAGCTCAGCCGATGGATGAATCAATGTGTCTTATCACGCCGATGATTGAAGAACAGGCTTTTGATAATGTCAATGTGCTTAAAGAATTTGTCAAGGAGTTTGGTAAGAAAAATGAGTTTGGTATTGCCATTGCTCATTCTAATAATAAGGCTATCTATTTCACTTGTGAATTAGGTGGTATTTATAGAGAAAAAAGAGCCAAGAAGAAAACAGCTCAAGCACAACAACAGCAGCAGCAAGGACAATCTGGACAGGGTCAACAACCAGGACAACAACAAGCACAACGAGGTGTGCAAAATCTTGAATATGTAGTGAACCCTAACCCTGTGTCTAAGATTGGTTCCAAAAAGATACGTTGTCCGTTTGCCATGGTTGCCAACTTTAGCAAGAAGAAAAGTTATTGGACATTGAGAATCAGTGAGAATAAGCATAATCATCCAAGACTTGATCCACTGGTAAACTTCCCAATGTTAAGAAAGAGAAGTAATCAAGTCAATGAAGCCATCAAAGATTTGTATATCCTAGGTGACAAGCCAGCTCAAATTCATCGTAAATTGGATGGTATGTTCCGTGATGTTATCATTAAACGTGAGGATATCTACAATGAGATTAGAATCTTGAAGAAGAAAGGTTTGGTGCCTCCTAACCATGATATCAAGACTAGAAAAATTGTCGAGGAGGATAATATCTATGGTACGAATCAATTTGATGGCAATGGTAACGTTAATGTGAACATGAATGAGTCTTTGATCCATGGACAACATCAACATGGTGTGTCTCAGGTTGATCACGGAAATGGCGTTCAAGGTTCTCTTCAACACCAACATCAACAACAGCAGCAACTACATCAATCCGATAATCAACATCAACACACTCAACAGCAGCAACAACAACAACTTACACAAGTTCAACATACAAGCAATTCCAACAACGGTAACAACAATGGTGGAGTTGGACAACAACACCAACAGCAACAACAACAGCATCAATCATATCAACAACAAGTCAACGATCACTCATTGGCATGGGCATCAACTGCATATGGTCATCAATTAGATCAAAGTGATTCAGAAAATGGTGTTGTCAACGTGAACCTAAAAGACGTTACTGATTCCGTGAACATGAACGTGAACGTGAACGATGTTGGTGTTGATGTTAATGGTGTTGAAGTCGGTGTCGGTGTTGGTGATGATGACGATGATGAAGTTGAACAACAACGTGCTGCCGCTGCTGCTGCGGTGGCTGCTGCTGCAGCTGCTGTTGAGGCTACTAATGGTGGTGTCGTTGGTGGTGTTGATGTTGGTGGGTATGATGGGAACGTTAATGTGAATGAAGTTGGTGGTGATGGTGTTGGAGTGGAAGGTCATCATCATGTTGATGTTGGTGATGTTGGGGATGATGGTAAAGATGAACATTTCAATATTGATGAACGTTTTTATAATTGATCGGTGAAATAACTGAAGTTATTTGATCTCACATGCGGAACTATATCTTAGATGAGAGTTTGATGTTGAATGACAATCGTTGATATATATGAGTTTGTTTCAGGAAGGCGGTTGGAAGATGGAAGATTGAATTTTTCTCATGAATTTACGTTTACACCCTTGTTTTATTATTATTTATACACTCAAATGACAAATTGTTATAAAGAAAAAAAAATTGCAAAAAAAGAATACATAACAAAGTTGAAAGTTGAAAAAAAAACTGGATCGCTTTTTCTATAGTGTATACAAAATTTCCCTTATAAACATAGTTTTATCTTCACGTTATAACCTTTATCTTGTACTTTTATCTAAATTGCATCATACATGTGAATTTAATTTAAAATCGCTAGACGATATAAGATTGACCACTAGCTGTTTTTGACTTTAAATTTTAATAAGAGCTTAGAGAACTGGAAGTCGATCAGATCTAACTTACTACTTAGTCTCTCTAGAGTTTACCGGTCCGCTAAATTTGAGATAAAATGATATAACTAACCAACATTATACATATGGAAATATGCTTAAAAACTATCCATAAAAAAATTCAATTTTCAAAATCAAAAGAAGACAAATTTCTCTTCTTAGTTTCCACCTCCCCCACCATCTCCTCCTCCTCCACAACCACCGTCACCTCCACCACCATCACCACTATAACCACCACCACCACTATAGTAGTTGTCAGATCTTGATCCGGAACATGAACAATCGGAAAGACAAAAAAACAGAAAAACAAACCAAATTCCCAACACACTCAATAATACAATAAGGGCAATATAACCTTTATTAAATTTTCTTTTGACAAGATCAACAGCATAATTTTCTTCAACTGGTGGTTCTGTATCTGCTAAAGGAAAACCAGTTGTTGATTGGACAATAAATAATATTGATAGCAGAAAGCTAATGAAGTGATTGATGTGTAGACGTTTGGGTTTTGACAAAATCATGCATATATAATGTGAGATAATTGGTAGCTGGTTTGTGATGATGGCTCTAGTATATACATACTGTCGATCTATTGAAAATTAATCCTGTTCAATTTGCTGGTGATATTTACCATTTTATATACTTAAGTCTGTCATCTGATTTTCAATCAGAATAACATGATTACAATCATACCTTGTAACCGGATCACACAAGTACAATCATCTTCAGTTGCCAAGAGAATTCCATTCAAAAAAATGGCCTGCACAGTGCAATCGAGTTTTGAGCCAGTCCCGCGCAAAACTCCGGTGGCTAGAGTAGTCATGTACTTTGCTATATGCCCTTATCAGAATCGGCAATATATGTGTTGAATCATAATGAGTTAGATAAATGGGCACAGTTTATCTTTTAAAAATATTTATCTATCATATGGTTTAATCAATGATATAGTACTTTAAAAAAATTGGCCATGCATGGAAGATATCTTCTTTAAAGCTTTAAAAATTATAGCTAGGCCACCAATTGCTCGGGACTAGCTTATACAGGCCACCATATGTATAATTAAGTTTGCTCATGGCCTAGCTATAAATTTTAACAAGCTAGCTTGTTTGTATTTTTGTGACAGGTATGGCTGTGAATACATTATAATTTGATTGAATGAAAGCTAGAGCTATATATAAACTCGTGAATGCCATTGGTACGTATATCTAAACGGATCTACTTAGAATGGATCAGAGTCGTACAACAGATATCAAATTAGCAACCAATATATGATTTTTGCAACAACCAAACTACACATCAAACATGACATTATTTCTCTGCTATTAGTATTATTCATTGTCCAATCAACATCCTGTTTTCCTGTCGCAGATACAGAACCACCATTTGAAGAAAATTATGCTGTTGATCTTGTCAAAAGAAAAATGACTGGATCACAAATTGCCCTTGTTACTGTATTCAGTGTGCTTGGTTTTTTGTTCGTACTGTGGATTGTTTTTATTTTTATGTTATGTATTTTTGATTATAACACTGAACCAGGATCTGACAACTACTATAGCGGTGGTGGTGGTGCTGGTGGTTATAGTGGAGGTGACGGCGGTTGTGGAGGAGGAGATGGCGGCGATTAATTAAAGAATTTTTTTTTTGCTCACACTATAGCTGTATATCACATTAATTTATCTTATTTTTTTGAGCCTAAAACATTTACCCCAAATTATAAATTGTTATTGATCGCATCATTTCCGATTTCCGACTAAGAAAAGGAATTACAAAAAGCATATATGGATTAACTAATTTGCATTTTTAACAACTGAAATTATATGAGAGGAATCTGGCACCAATGCATGGGCCAGCATCTGCATCAACTATACTTTTAATAGATTGATATAAAAAAAAATTGCAATTTGCAACAATTTCTTTTGGGATATAGGTCGGATGAATTCGTCTAGATTTTGAATTTTTAATCCAAATCGGTAAAAAAAAAATGTCACATGCATGTGCTAACTGTAAAATTGAATCGCCTAAAAAATGAATCAATTGCGTCAAAGTTAATTAGCATTTTGTAAGATCTTGCAACAATAACAACTAATTTCTTTACTTATATAAAAAGGACATTTTGGATCTCCAGGTTCCAGACTTTCACTTTATTTCTTAGAATCTAGATAATTTTTATATATGAACTTTGAACCTGTATTTCTGATTTCAGTACTTCGACGACGGCCTAACTTGATTCATTTTTTTATTTCTAACCAAACCAATTTCACAACATATTTTGAAAATTTTGACTCGTACCTCATTTACAGCATTTTCAATTTTCAAATTTTTTTTTCCCTCCAACATTAAATATATATTCAAAAGGAAAACAATTTTCAGGATTAAATTATCAGAAATCAATTTACAGATTCACAACCGAACAAAAACCACAAGTCACAACACAAAAATTAAAATACCTCATTAGCTGAGTGGTTAACAGCATTGACATTTAGAGTACCTCTCTTTTAAACTCAGTCATCACTTGTAATGCAGATAAGGAAAGTTGGCATATATTGTTCGAAGATAAAATCAAGGTCTTTCATCCTCCAACCACAATAATAAAAAGCCAAATTGAATTTGCAATTAATGTAGTAAAGTGTTGTGCAAATAAAGCACGTAATTGGGTCAATGGTCTAGTGGTATGATTCCTGCTTTGGGTGCAGGAGGCCCTGGGTTCAATTCCCAGTTGACCCCGTTGTTTTTTCATTTTTTAGCGAATTGATTTTTTTTTGATCTCAGAGAAATGTGAGTGAGGGCTCTTCTCAAAATGCAAACATGTTTTATACAAACACACTTATAAAGCCCTAGATGTCTTGACAAATACATTCTTATTACAGGTCTTTACCACACACACAACAAGCATATCTCTTCTGAACTGAAAACGGCGGAATTGATTACCCCACAATGAGTTGTATGTCATTTTCATTCTTCAATTACTTTTTCAGCCACTATCTCGATGATACTAACCTCAAATATCCAAACATCAATTCTGATGATATCAATTTGATTTAGCTTTTCCTAATTTCACTCCAAACAGCAATTCCACCAATTCAAATACGGGTGCCAATCCATTAGGTGGTGCATCCACTCCATCTGGTCCTGCAGCTGGAAACACAGGATTTACATTCGGACAGGCAAACAACACAGCAGCAAAACCTGCATTTTCTTTTGGAAATACAGATAGCAGTAAACCTGCTGCATCTACTGGATTCAGTTTTGGCTCAAACTCTAATAAATCAGGTGGAAATTCAGGATTCTCATTTGGGAAACCAGCAGAGACCAACAAACCTGCAACAGGAGGACTTTCATTTGGTTCATCATCGACAACAGCATCAACTGGATCCAAACCTTTGTTCGGTGGTAGTGCATTAGGAGGTTCAAAACCAATGTTTGGAAGTGCCACAGATTCAAAGGCACCATCTAGTACTCCAGCAGGTCCAAAAACAGGATTTTCATTTGGTGCTGGAGCTGAGAAGAAAGATGCCCCATCATTTTCGTTCGGAGCTGGAACCGAGAAGAAAGATAATGCTGCTCCATCATTTTCATTTGGAGCTGGAGCAGAAAAGAAAGATACTGGTGCCCCATCATCATTTTCATTTGGTGCTGGTGGTGCCGCAAAGAAGGATGATGCATCTGCTTCTAAACCAGCTTTTAGTTTCGGTGGTGGATCATCATCATCTGCAACATCAGGTTTCTCATTTGGTGCCAAACCAGCCGATGATAAAAAGAACACAGCTAAGCCAGATGATTCCTCAAATGCAGACAATGCCAAAAAAGCAAATACAGCTACATCATCATCAGCGACAGATTCAGCCAAACCTTCTGGCTTTTCATTTGGTGCCAAAACTGAAGAGAAGAAACCTGCTGGCTTTTCATTTGGTGCCAAAACTGAAGAGAAGAAACCTGCTGGCTTTTCATTTGGAGCCAAAACCGAGGAAAAGAAATCAACTGAGACAAAACCAGCAACAGAAGCCAAAAAGGTTTCATTCACAGCATCAACAAAGGGTACAGAAGGACCAACTGCTAAATTAGAAGATTTCAAACCACAACCTGTCTCCATTTTGAACAGAAACTTGGAAGATCTAATCAATAAATGGACTGGTCAATTGTCAACATCCAGCAAAACATTTGAATTATATTCTGAGAAAATCAACAACTGGGATCAGATATTAGTTGGTTCAAGTGACTCAATTGCTAAATTATATACTGATTCCACCCAATGTGAACAAAAACAACAGAAAATTGATCAGAATTTGTCATACATCGAAAAACAACAAGAAGAATTAGAAAAATTATTAGAAGGTTACGAGAAGCAATCTGAAACTTTGCTTGCCTCTGTGCAACAAAGTGGAAGTAAACCATCTTCAAATGCAATTGGTGTTGGATCAACTGGTAACGAAATTGTGTTAACCAATGATCAAGTCAGAGAGAAGTCATACAAGTTGGCCGAGATTTTGGAATTGAAGTTGGAATCTCTAAATACAAATTTCTCTTCCTTGATTTCTGAAGTTAATGTGGTGAGTGATTCATTCAACAAGTCATTATTAAATTCCACAACCAAGAACGTGGAAGACGAAGATGTGTTGGAAGATGTTCTCAAGTTATTGAATAACCATATGGAGAGTTTGAACTGGATGGAGAAGGAAGGTGCTGAGTTAAGAGAGAAAACGGAAGAGTTAAAGAAGAAAAAACTTACTTTATGATCATTCAAGTCCATTCATTAATTGTGTTTTTGTTGGTTGATTATTTTTCTTGTGATTTTACTCTTTTTTTTCATGTAACTACTAAACAAATTACTTTGAGTTTCTGATTTTATCCTGTAATTGTTAATATATTATTTTGCGTTATGTATATATAGTAAAAACAGACCTCCGTAGTTTAGAGAGGTTAAAAACAAATAATCGCTCTATAATTCCAATTGTCTTTGGGAGTCCTTTTTTTTTCTTAAGATTTATGAATATAAATGTCATGTTATCGACAGCTTTTTTGAAAAAAGTCAAACAGCTTTTTATCTGACAATTTTCTGTAATCTTTTCTCCAGTCTGGTTCTATTAAAATCCTTCTTTTGAGGGGATTGACTGAGAATGGTACCATTACTACTCTTGAGAGTCGTTGTTGAAGAAATATCCCCACTCAAGCTCAATTTCAATTGAATATCCGCCTTTCTTGGAGAGCTGCTCATTCCAGTTCCTTCAATCAGATGCACATCACGCTCATCAATGAAATATCCTAAAGATAGCTTTTTCACCTCCGACTTTTTCTTTCTTAAACTCCAACTAGCAGTACGTTTAATCATACCCAAAGAAATGGTACTGTCATTAGCAGACTTCTTTTGAGAATTTTTCTTATGATGATGGTGATGGTGTCCAGAACGAGAAAAAGAATCCACCAATTTAGCACCCGTACTTTCCAATTCTTTGTCATTCATGTAAAACAATTGAACAGCGACACGACACATTTCACCAATGTCTAATTCAACCAGTTCATTCTCATCATCTTCATCGTCTTCAAAATCAGTTGTGGATCCAGAATGGTTAGATTCTAATGAAAGTTTCTTTGCCAAGTTTACACTTAATGACGATTCAGATGATAGTTTTTGTTTGCTAGCCATATTATGCAAGGTATGATGATTTGGCTCAATGTAAACAAAACCTTCGACATCACTAGACTGACGTTCTGTACCAGAAGCACTAGTTTCTTCACCATCATCATCAGAAGACAAGAAAATGGCCGGAGAATTGAATTTTCTACTTCTTGAACTAGAAAATGTTCTTTCTCCAGACTGTTTCGAAGCCATCGTTCCTGGGAACTCAGGCTCTTTGATTGGATAGTGAAGCAACAGGAACAACCCTTCAGACATATCTTCTGCTGTCACTAACCGTTCTTTAATCTTGGAAACCAGAAGAATCGTGAGGTATGGGATCAACAAACAAAGGTCAACTTCACCGATTTTTTCCTTGTCTGACATTCTATGAACCAGTGGGGCAGGTGCGTGAAGGAAGGATTCTTGGTCATTGCTCATTCCGGCCAAGTTAACAGTACTGCTGCTTCTTGCTCTTTGTAAACCTCTTGAAGCTGGAGTTTCATGGTGCTTGTACACTTGCGAAGCGGCTTTTGGAATGGCTGATGAGCGAGATTCAGGAATGGAAGAGGCAGAAAGATTGTTCAAATGGTTAAATGCAATCAGTTTGTCCCATAGGTTTAGTGAATTGGGTATACCTATCTCACGAGTTAGAAGCAACTTGAAATATCTAATCAACCAAATGTTGAAATTGATATTGAATCTTTTCTTCAAGATGTTGTAAGTCAGAGAATCAATCATCTTGAACTTGAGTTCAAATTTGATAAATTCGGAAATCAAGTTATCTTCAACGTAGAATCTTTCTAAAACACCATAAATCAATTTTTGAATCAATGTGAATGTATCCTCCTTAACGAAATTTGAATCCATCAACTCAACAATATTTGAATCAACGTTATCAACGACTCCCATTCTGGACGAAATTTGAGTAACAGCATTGCTTTTTGGATCAATTGAATCTTGCTGTAATGTAATGTACATCATACCAAACAACTCATGTAAACCTTGATGATAAGAGATTCTGGTAAGTTTCACCCACAAATAGATAATCTCAATTAATTCTCGCTGATGATGAACGTTATTGATAAACAAATTCTCATTCTCTGGGAATAATCTCTCCACATCATTGATAATCGATTCCAAAATCTGTATATCCGTCTCTTTGTGTACCGATTTCGTCAACTCTGGATTGATCATATATCTACTTGACCCCACTCTGGACAAAGGACTGGAGTTATGACGGGAAATATCGTGATTTGCAGATAACGGATCATGAACCACCTCTGTTGAACCAGCTAACGGGCTAGTAGCTCTTCTCTTGCTAAACTTGATAGCTGACTTAGGAGAACCATTTCCCTTTCTCTGATGAATATCCGCAATATCCAGTTCCTGTTCACTAGCTTTAAACTGCTGATAAAACTTAGAATCCTTAGACAATTCAAACCAAGGAATCTTAAAATCTGAACATAGAACAGCATACTGTTTTCTTTCATAATTCAAGCTTGAAACAGCAACATCCAACAATTTGATAAGTGGGAAATCAGCATTTGAATTGCAATTGACTCCAGTACATGTGAGTTTCCAAAGTAATGATCTTGAAAAAGAAGATGGGGATGCAGATGAGCTGTATTCATCGTTTAACACCTGGATGCAAAGCTGGTTGAGCGTTGGTATTGAAGTGAGTGTTTCCTTGATCCTCTGGGAAGACGCCATGGCAAAAATGACTGTTGATGGGTATTCTTGGGTATATTGTGGGTATATCTATGGGGGTATATTGTTGTGTGTTTTGTTGTGTGTTTTGATGGTCCACTTTCCACCCAGAGATAGAGGGCGTTTCACTGTTCACAAAGCTTGCCTCTGGAGTCTGATCCGATCTGGATTTTGTTTACAGAGAGAGCGTGAAATTCTATGTACGGTTCAAAGTTCGAGGGTTCGAAAGTGGATTTCGAAAGTGGATACCGCAGAGTGCTACTCGTAGCATTTTTACTGTTCTTCGATCTACTACGCCTAAGTTGTTGATAATGAATTCAAAAAGCAGAAAAATTATTACAAAGTGGTATTAAATAGTGGAAGATAAGCAAATATAAGTAAAAGAAAATGAAGTAAATTATAGTAAAGTAGGAATATGCCAAGACCTAATGCTGGGTATTTTGGGGTTGATTATTATTATTTTGGTCTTCTAACTCAATGGAAAAATCAGCAACCAGTGCTTCATCATCTTTGAAAGATCCACATTCAGAAGATGAAATTCTGTATTCATATTGTTCAGGAACCTGTTCCTCTTCTTCCACATATGAAGGTTTAAAAATAAGCACACATAACACACAACCAATGAGGACAGTTTGACCCATGATACGCAAACCACCACGAGGAACATCATTCAAAACCAACCAGTCAAATCCCAATCCGAAAACCAAAGACGAATAAAACATAAACCCAATATTTTTGGAGAACTTCTTCTCACGTTGAATAGCGACATTCGTCATGTAAAACATTAAAAACTCAGTTAACCCAAGGGCAAAGAGATAACCATATTGTTCTGAACTCAAATCAAAACTTAAAAAGTCTCTATGGTTATCATCATTGACGGAAAAAAAAGTAGCAAATCCCAAACTTGCACTCACGACACAAGTGAAAACGGAATAAAACAAAATGAACAACACTTGATTGGCATGGAAACCAACTTTTTTAATGCTGCAATAGGAGATAGATGAACCAAAAGTAGCACAAAGAGCAAACAAACAACTCTTGGAACGATCACCATCACCTTTTCCTAACAGTGTGACCACAGCAGCAGTGGCTAAAACACCCAGCCAAATTTCAAACTTGTAGATTTTAACACCTGGCATGAAAAACAAAAAAGCACCAACTATTGAAGTGATACAGATGACATTGAGGAAACTGATTGTGATGGCATCAGAGACAGATATTTTCACTAATGCAGTAATTTGAGCAATCGTGGCAAATGTACCACCCACAACACCAAGCCAGATACATTTTCTGTACTTGTTTGGTCCAAATGGCAAATCTGGCACTGATTGAATGGTTAACATGTAAAGAAGAGAGAAAATAAGAGTTAGCAAGGATTTGATGAAAACAATTTGATAGATCTGTAATCCTTGAGAACCACCATCACTGGCTTTGTTGCCTGGGGGAGATGGTCCCACTACCGTGTCATTCTTGTTCTCTGTTGAAGAACCACGAAGTAGAAGCTTGGTAAAAAGCAACCCAGTAGCATTCAACAGACCAGCAATCAAGTATAATAGCACCACAGAGTTGAACTGGAGTTTCTTGTTGCCAAACCAACGAATCACAAGGTTGTCTTTTTCATTGGCTTCACTTGTATCGACTCTCTCTTGAAGTGTTGAAGAGATCGCCTCTGGCAAGTTTTCAATAGATGAATCTGGAGTAGGAGATAATCTCTCTAGCACTGGTAGTGGTTCCAGTTTTTGTTGTTGTTGTGATGGAGATGGAAATGGTTCCAGATATTGCTGTTGTTGGTGGTCTTTGCGGTACGACGACGAGATAGGCGATGAGGGCGTGGACGAATCTGTGAGAAACGAGCAAGTTGATGAGGACATAATTAAAACGTGTGAGCTTGTTTGTTGTTTGAAATTGTTAGAACTTAGATGAGTTAAAGATGGCACAAGACCAGTGATTTTAAGACCAAAACCAAGGGAATTCCCTCCAGCAATAGTAGACCATCCACAAGACCACCCAGAACAGAACAGGGAAACAGCAGATGTGTTCGTATTTAACTTGCTATACAATTCCTGGAGATCTTCCCATGGGCCAAAAACAGAATAGAACAGAACACCAAAATTTCTTTGGCGTTGCACCGCCACAGCGCTGAGATAGGATGATTAGCCGCCTTCCCCAGTGTCCTCACGCCCAAGTTCCCCAACAATACCAATTTCAACTGAGGATTGTGCAAGCTGCTCGTTGATCTTGGCCTCCTGAAATGGTCATACACTTAAAGTCTTCATCTGCCTATTAATTAACTAACGATTTTCATTGCTGACTTGATCCCGTGGTTGTATCTTCAATTATGAACTATTGTGAGTTGTGATGATGGCAGATTATCCCAAATTTCATTACTTTACCCAGCACGAACTCGAGATGATAAAAGTTTTTCATGGACCATGTGAGATGAAAAGAAACGAAAACTGTCTATTCAAAATTGTTGGGTCATAGAAAGCATATGAAAAGCTTCCATGCTGAGTTGTGCAAATAGTCGGCTAAAATTATTGCATTCTTTAGTAGCAAGAGTTGCAAAAAAATTCTAGCCATCGGGTCATCATCGAAACTTGATAGCTGGGTCAAACAAGTATCATCTTACGACCAAGCCAGCAAGTTAATACATAACTTCCTTGCTTTTACAGCTAGATGTTATGAACATGTCTCAGGTTATCAGCTTATCTTCAAACACATATGCTGCTGCTTTGCATTGCTTTGATAAATTACCGTTGATCAATTCCACTGAAACGGACGTTGAGTATGCGTACTAAGACGAGTAGTAACGCGTGGCGAGACAACTTTTGAGCTGTTTCCGAGCTGCCGATCAGGAGTTGTTCCATCCATCGTGCTGTGCTGGCTCCGTGGCTGGTTTGTGTCGGGGGGGGGGGGGGCGCACTAAAAATTTTGGTGCCTGATCTGAGGGCTGGTCTATTCTTGGTGTTTGTTTGTATATAGGCCGTTGAACTGTACACACTTCTTCTAGAATAATTGATAAAAACCTAGTACGTTTGACAAACGACCATTCATTCACAAACAACATGACAAGACTATCAAAAAATATATCCAACATGAAAGGGAAAAAAGAGGTCAAAATGGAGGACAATTATTTTTATATGATGAGAGTTGATGAGAGTTGCTGAAGAAAAAGAAGATCCCATTCCTGTTAAAATCATCAAAAACTATTACAGTTACAAACAAGGAAAGCAATTCTCGTTGATGCCATATTGCATCGGTGCTCACCAGAAAAAATCCACTTACTGATATTTCGCTGTTTGAAGGAAAAGAAGCCAAAGAGTGCGTTGAAAGGGTTGCAGACTTGGCCCCAATGAATAGAATTTCCCTGACTAAACACCCAGCTACACATGCTTTTCCAGTTAATTCAGATTACTTACATATATATTGTAATTGTTTTGTGTTTGTATTATAAATATCTTTTACTCAGTATATCATGCGATCCGTGGTCCGTGGACCGACCGTGGGCACAGACGCACAAATCAATTTGAAGGGCAGAGATTCAAAAATTAGAAGTTAAAAATTGATAAAAAAAAACCCCGAGCTGTTGACAAAATCACGGACTCAAAGGCTCAGAAACATGATCCAAATCCAGAGTCATGGTGAAATCCTCTTCTTCCTCTTCATCTTTGAACTGGTCACCTCTTGTCAGCAATCCTGAATGCTGTTCATCACCAGATTGTGCAGGCTTAAAATACAAGATGCACAACACGGCAACGACAACAACACACTCACCAACCAACTGTAAACCATGGGGATAAGTACCGAACACAAACCAATCAAAGATAGAACCCCAGATCAAACAAGAATAGCTCATTGCAACGGCTCTTGAAGTTTTCTTTTCTCTTTGTATTCCACTTGTCATCAAATACTGCATTAGGAACCCAACCACACCAATCGACAATAGCAATATCCAGTCTCTGAAACTAGGAGGCAATCTGAAAAAATCATCAAGGAACAATACTCCACAAATCAAACTGGAAATACAACTGATCAAAGCATGAAAACTAACTGTGATCAAAGGATGAGCATGAAACCCAATTTTCTTGATACTACACATGGCGATACCAGTACCGAACGTACTTCCAAACGCAAACAAACAACCCAACAGTCTATTCCCACCCGAACCAGCATCTGACCCAGATCCAAGGATGAACTCCGGCTGAGCTATCAAGAGAACACCAAGGAAAGCAACACCACCAAAAGACAACTCCACACAATTCAACAACTGACCCAGGAATCCCCAAGCGAACAGACTAGTCACTGTTGGATTCAAAAACCCAATAGTTATAGTATCACTCAAACTGATGTATTTCAAAGCACAATACTCTCCTATTATTCCTATATACCCACCAATACCTCTGCTTATCATCAATAGCCTATATCCTGGTGGACCAAATGGGAAGTTTGGATGTGGGTTGAATTTAGTGAAGTGGATTATACAACATATGTATGTGATGAGCATTCTGATAAACATGATTTGAAATGGATGTAATGGTTTCAAGGGCTTTTTTGTGGTTGCTGCTGTTGATTCTCCATCTGGTGATGTTGACAGTGGTGGTATTGGGGTCATCATGATTTTAGTTAATAGCATCATCGTTGCTGCAAAGAACTGTGATGTGAAATAAAGAATTAACCCTGTGTTTTGTTCTAGATACTTTTGGTAA
>BCIP01000069.1:0-20182 GCA_001599995.1 Ambrosiozyma monospora | reverse complement strand
TTCTGATACCTTTATACTTTCCTAGATAGATCTATCATTGTAATGAAACGTTATTGTCTAGTCAAGGCCCAAAGATAGTTTACAGAGGTTGAAACCATGTTCATTCGAATCGAACCGGCTGCTCTGACTGAGAAAAATTGCCGCAGAGCCATCGCATATATTTTTTCCCAGATTTTTTTTTTTTTCAACTTGTACTTACAAACCACATCCCCATCATTTACACATCAAACCACCCATACTTCAACAAAACAACCACACAACATTGAACCAACCTCAAAAACCAGAAACCAGAAAACACAAAAAAAATGGGAAAATATCAACAACAAAGATCATCAACAGTGGACATCACCGCAGTGTTAGGCTCTGCCTCCAAGATGAAAAAGAAGATAAGAGATATAACCCGACTATTGAAAAAACCAAATTTACCATCAGACATGAGAATTGAAAACGAAAGAGCATTAAAAACATTAAAGTTCGAACTAGAGAGTGTTCAATTGAGTGCCAAACTGAAGAAAATGAGCGGTCGTTATCAAAAAGTGAAATTTTTCGAAAGAACCAAAGCGTATAGAAAATACAACTCCAGTTTGAGAAGTGTCAAGGAACAAGAAACGAAGTTGGAAAATTTGAAGAATAGTGATGGAAGTAAAGAAGTTGAGGTCAAGGAGGCGAAGAAACAGTTGAAAAAGTTGAAGAAACAGTTGGGTCATGCTGAGTTGGATTTGCTTTATATTTTCAACTATCCTGAATCTGAAAAATACATCTCGTTGTATAGAGAGCCAACTGATCCGACACAGGTGGCTAAGACAAACGCGGATGCAGGTGTGGATGAGAAACAGATAGAAAAGATCAGTAAGGGTTCAAAAGAAACAGAGTTGAAGAAAGAACAGATTCGTAAGTCGATTGCGCAGAAACGTGATAAGGATCAGTTGGAGTTCGGGTTGGCTTTTTGTTTGAGAATCGCTGGTGGTAAGAGAGAACGTGGGAAACATCATGTTGATGGTGATGATGAGAATGAAGGAAAAGAAGGTAGTGCTAGTGGAAGTGGAAGACGTGTTGGAAATGGAAGTGGTGAAGGAAGAGCAGATATTGATTCGAAAGATACTAATGGTGATGGAGAGGGTGTTGAGGATGATGATTTCTTTGATTAGATTGAGTATAGGTTATACAACATGTTGTTTCGGTTTGTTTTTTCTGCTGTAATTGCAGTGGGTTTGTAAATTAAAATATCACGTTCATTTTGAGTTTTAGAAATATATGATACGTATCAGCCGGAGTAATCTAGATATAGCTTGTATGAGTAAATGCGTATGCGTTAATTAAAAAGAAGTATATATGAATTTTGAGAAAGCTATATGGTATGTATGTACTAGTAGTAAGAAGAAGCTATATAGCCAAGAGAGATAAATATATAAACAAAAGACAAAAAAAAGATGAATCACATATAAAAAAGGCAAAACAACAAAACAAAGAAAAGAAAAAGGAATTGGTAATCCTAACACTTCACAAATCACTAACATATCATCTGGAGGTTGCATATATCCTTCACAATCAATCAACATCATTCATTAATTCATTCATTCACTCCTGCAACAACTCACAATCCAAAAACTTGATCTTCCCGTCATCGGCCAAACCACCTTTACTAACCTCTTGAGAATCAACTAAACCTAATTGAATCAAATCACCCAAAATTAACCCAACACGTTCTTGAGAATACTGTAAATAATTAAACTCATCAAACTCATCCTCAACTTCATCTTCAACAATGACTCCATCTTCATCAACATCAACATCAAGATCTGAACTTGCCTGTGATGATGTCTTGGTATGGTTGGTTGTTGTGGTTGTTGTGATTCTGTATGTTTCTCCGTTTAATCCGATTTCTTCAATGACTCCAGGGACAACTTCAACTCCATCACCATCACCGGCATCACTATCAACACCATCTCTTCCAGCACCAACACCACCATTCGCAACACTATCAACACCCTGACCCTGACCCAAACCATCAACCTGCCTATCACCACCTTGCATTGGTGAGTTTTGCTGGCTGCCATGATGCTGGCCATGTTTCTTAGGCTTCAATGACCCAACAGTGATAAAACCCCACAATGCCCAAAATATAGAATTTGTAGGTCTCCAATAAATAGTCTCGTTATATAATTGAACCACTTGTTTAGGTAATTCTGATGTTGATTTGATGTTTATRATTGATGATGAACGACGTGCCARATGTTGATTTTGTTGGCGGGATTGAGTTGAGGTTGTGGTTGTGGGTGAGGTTGAGGTGGTTGAGGTGGTTGGGATTATGCCTGATGCCATGGATGGAGCAGTTGTTACAACACCAGCAGTGGTGTAACCATCCGTTTGTGTTCCTGTTGTTGCTGATTCTGATTGGCTTTGTGTTTGACCCTGAGACTGTGCCTGTGCCTGTGCCTGTGCCTGTGCCTGTGCCTGTGATTGGGCCTGACTTTGACCCTTCATAAACCAAGGAACATAACCAACATAAGAATTCAACAAATTCAATCTTTGTTGACGATTCGGATATTTCTCCGTAAACAAATGATGAGGCATCTCGGGATGATGATAATCGTACATCCATTCTGAAAAATGATCCGTGATATCATATGCAGGAATGTTTGGACCCGCATATTCAAAGTCTATCACAACTAGTTTCTTGTCGTGTTTGTAGTTCAAGTCGGTTTCTATTGGCATTGGCATTGTGATGTTTTGGGTGGATTTGGAATTGGTAGTTGATGGGGTTGAGGTAGGTGCGGCTTGAGAATCGGATGATGGGGTTGAAAGGTGAAGTTTTTCAAGTTTTTCATTGATTCTTTCTTGTTGTGCCTTTTGAGATGATTCCTGTTGTTGTTGTTGTTGTTGTTGTTGTTGTTGCTGTTGTTGTTGTTGTTGTTGTTGTTGCTGTTGCTGTTGCTGTTGTTTTTGTTGAAGTTGGATAGGATCATCATCTTCTTCCATAGACAACTGTTCCAACTTATTATAAAACAACAAATTACCATACTGAGTATCATTATGACAAAACATCAACATCTCATCAATATTAATTCTCCCACCATACTTATCAAACAACCAATTTCTATACTTAAAAATCCAACTCTTCAACTTCTCCCACTCAACAATCAAATACAACTTTTGTTCCTCCACAGTACAACTCTTAGCAAACTTATCAATCACGGTAACCCACTTCTCAATCAAACTCCACGTTTTGGGACCCTTCAATTTTTCCTCGCTCAACAAAGGAATACCAAAATGCAACTCTTTCATCCGTCTAGCGATCATTCTCGAGATTCTTTTGTCTTTAATCTGTTCTTTATTCAACGTAATCGAATTATTCAAAAACTCTTCAAACCGACCATTCGTGAAACAACCCAACAACTTGGGTCCAATGTTCCGTAACGAGAGTCGATGTAACATTAATAACTCGTTCTCTCGATCAATGATGTCGTCTAAGTTGTCACCGTACAGACGGAGCAATAAGGGGTAGTAGTTCTTGTAAGTCACTTTGTAGATCGAGTTAGTCATTGCTCCAGAGATCCGTTCTAAGGTGATTAAGCTGATGTTTTCAGGTGTTGCTTGGATCTTGCGCCATTTGGGAATACGGAGAGCTTGCAGGACAGAGAGGATGTCTTGTTTGAAGTAGTCGGATGGTAGGCTGTTGTCTAGACTGGCTTTGACTTCGTTTAGTTTGTACACTGGTGCAGCAGCAGCTGAGGAGGAATCATCTATGGCAGAATCATTTTTGGTGGATGTGGATGTGGAGGTGAAGGAAGTGGCCCATTCTTGGGATTTGGGTCTGGTTGTGGATGTAGAGGAATGTCTTCTTCTTGATCTGTTTCTTGATCTTGATCTGGATTTTCTTGTTGGGTTGATGATGCCTGAGTTGGAGTTAGTTGAGCCAGTTGATGTTGTTGTGGATGATGTTAGGTTTGTTGAGGATGTGGTCGTGTGATGTGTTGAGTATCTTCTTGATCTTGAAGAAGATCTTTTTCTGGATGGGATTCGGTATAGTTTTGGTTTTTCCATTGTCTGGGGGTGAATTGATTGACTGATTGCAATCTCTTGGGCACTTGAGATTGTGATAAGTGATGAGTGATAGCTAGCGGAGATTTGAGAAATTGAGATCAAGTGACTTAGTCAATTGCAAAAAAGAGGAGAATGGTATAGTAATATATAGTCTTGAGTTGCGGAAGATCAGTATCAGCTCACCAGTTATAAGTACAAGATGAAAAAAATAATAAGTTCTAAACGAACAGGAGGATTATGGATTATGGATTATGGATAGATATTTTCATGTGAATAGTGATAAATTGTTCATTTAGTACTGTCTAGTATGGCGCATGTGACAATTTTCACTCTACTGAGTCAAGTGGTTGCAGTGCCGATGAGTTTGTTGGGAATTTTGATGGGGAGAAAGTCGATCGACCCTCGATTTGCGTCGATTTGCGTCGATTTTGTTGCTGGTGTCGTGTGACTTGTATAGTGACTTGTATAGTGACTTGTATAGTGACTTGTATGGTGGGAAGGGTGCACGGGTGTTGTGGAATTATGGTTTGGTGTTTTTTGTTGGAAACTCGAAATTACTCGAAATTTTTTCACTTTGCTGTGGCTGTGGCTGTGYTGTTGTGCTTTGTTGGATGTTGGTGGCTGTGCTGGGTGATTGGGTGGCGGGTGTATTGTTGAGCTGTCTGTCTGTTTGTCTGTTTGTTGTTTACATACACAGGGCGAGTATTCCGGTGTGAGACATATGCAAAGACACGTTTTTTTTGTAGATCCACGTACCTTATATGCTGCTAATTATATACAGTACGTGTGACTATATAGAGTGAMCTCCGTCATGATGACCATTTAACAGTTATCCATCAATCTGATCAATTTGAAAAATARGAAGTACCGTGTAACCAACCTAACCTCGATGAAGAAGTAGAAGTAGTGGGAATTAATTGTGTAGCCAATAACGTTGCAGATGTGCCTTGTGAGAGAACGTACTAAAATACTCGAGGTGGCTCTAATAAGGCTCTATTGAGGCACCAAGTGTCTTGAAAGAGGAGCCATGAGAACTGTTTTGGGACAAGTGTAAACAGAGAGAATGTTACGGTTCGGGCTGTGCTAATATAACATTGACGCGACAGTCAAAGTTCGAATATTGCAAAATCACGTCTTCAAGTCGAGTCTCGTAGTAGCCTTGGCCCATGGAGCTCTGCCAAATTCCAATTCTTTAGCGAGACTGGCAAAGCTTGAATTTTGAATTTTGAATTTTGAATTTGAATTTTGAATTTGTGTGTGTGTGTGTGTGTGTGTGTGTGTGTGTGTGTGTGTGTGTGTGTGTGTGTGTGTTGCCCTCAGAGTCCTCAGAGTGAGAGTGTGTCAGTTGAGTACTTGACTGTGTGGCCCTCTTTCTCTGTTCCTTTTTGACTGGTCCTGTTCCTGTTCCTGTTCTATACTATACTTGTTCCCTCTTACTCACTAAATCAACACATCCCATCCCCTTCTCCCATCCTAATACAACAAGTTCTCAGATACTGATATCCATCACTCCTTTACGGGTATCTTTCATCTTTCATCTTTCATCAACTTATTCATATCCTCCATTCCAAGAGATACAAACTAGCTTTGCTCTTGCCCACACTCCTTTGAAAAAAAAACCCCAATCTTCCCTTCTATCCACGTCCCCTTGCTTAATTATACCCATCAACCACCACACTCCTTACTCAAGTATCAAGTATTTGGATGGCCTTATCTTGTTAAGCCCACTACCATTCCATTTCTTTAATTTTTACAGTCTAACTCCTTGTCGTTCCTTATATTATCTACATTCCTTGATTCCCCCAAATTTATCTATTACCCCCATTTACCCACTTATTTCTAATACTATACCAATTTACAAATCTACATTTACATCTACATCAATTTTACTGCCTTTGTTAATCTATCCACTGTTTTTACTATAAGAATATCCATTTACTCATAGTCCATTTACATTTCAATTTCAAACTCTCAAATCCCCCCCCTGTTCATTTATACATTCATTTTCATTGAACTTTGATTTCATTTCACACATTTACAAACACACATCACATTTTATTTCATTTGCCTTTTTCAACTAATTACCAACCAAAAAAATATACAAAAAAAAGGATCCTTGATAGATTAATATGACGATGAGCAACAACATGCAATACCAGCAACAGCAATCGTCCAATGTTAACGTTAACATGTCTCAGCAACAACAACAATTACAACAACAAGATGACAAAGTCATCGTCTCTTTCCCATTGAACTATATCTATTTCATTAAGCCATCAGTGACAATCAACGAATCGTTAGTGCCAAACCACTGGAGATTGGAAGATTATTCCACCAACCCTTCAAACACCCTGTTTCAACAACTGCCTCCAGGTTCCCATATCTGTGATAACTTGCCTGATTTAAGAAACATCGTCAATAAAGTCAATGAAACGTATGCCTCTTTTGGTATCATGACTATCTTGAATGAATTCAGATTGACGGATTTGAAAATCACTGTGTCTATCATTGGTTCATATCAAGTTCAACAAGAGATGAATGATATTAGATTAATGATTTTGAAAAATTATTCTCAGATTATTAGAAAGAAAATCACTTTGGATTCTTTGAAAAACTCTCATTGTTTTGCTAAAAATGGCAACGGTAACAACAGTAACAGTGGTGGTGCACCAGTTTTGAAGAATGAAGTGTTGAGTTTCATCAATGACGTTTCCAATTTCAATAAGTGTTCTATCTATACCACTGGTTCGAGTGAAAAAACCAAGTTGGACCTGTTCATCGTTGGCCATAGAGATCAAGTCATAGTCACTGAAAACAAACTGAAGTTGTTCTTCGATGATACAAACCCAGACTCATACTCTGATTTCTTAGAACTTGAATCACTCTCCATATTGCCTTTAATTGGAGGTACTGAATTCTCCAACTTGAAAAGAGTCATTAAGCAAACAAACTGCTCTCTATACTTGCCTAACCTAACACCAGAACTCTACTTCAACAACTCACTAGACACAGAAACAGGCAAACCCAAGATCTATATCACTGGTCTTAGACCAATGGTGTTATTAGCCAAGAATCAAATCTCAGATATCATTTCCAAGACAGCACATATCCCATTCATTAAACAATTGTCCATGATGCCTATTAAGCGTGAGCTGTTGATCTTGCTTAACCAAGACTCCGAGTTTTTGGAAAATATCATGTATTCCACAGGTTGTTTTATCTCGATTCCTTCATTGGGGTATCCTTCAAAGACCAATGCTGGCGATATTGTTGGCTTTCAAGGTAATTCTGTCGAAGATGTTGATTTTGCCATTGAGAGGTTCATGTCTCATATTTCAGCCATTTATTCTGCGAAGTTCAGTTTGGCATTACAGTTGAATTCATTGCAGCCTTGTCCTGTCAATAAGTTGTTGAATTTTGCAGACAGTTTGTCCTTCTCGAGTAATTCCATTGTGTCATTGACTAAATTGAACAACTCTGAGTTTATTTTCCAAGTGTTGGGTAAGTCCGAGAACGTTAAGGCTGTGGCTAATTCACTGACCCAATTTGCCAGTTTCATCGATGCTGAATTGAGATCTTGTGGTTGTCAGTATCAGATCGAGTTGCCTTCCAAAGAGAAAGATTTCGTCACTGGTAAGAAAAACGGTAAGATTATCAAGATCATGAATATGTCTTCTGCTTCGATTAAGTTGTTGCCTTTCACGGATTACGATTTCATCGTTGAGATCACATGCAATGATTTGATTGATTCCGTGTTGGGGTTGGGGTTGTTTGAAGATGAGTTGCCTACGATGCTCACTTTCAATGTTCCTGAGTCGTTCCATCGTCAAATTATCGGTGTTGGTGGTCAGACAGTTCAAACGATCATGCGTAAGTTTAATGTGTTCATTAAGTTTTCCAATTCGTTTGAGATGAGTGATAAGACTTTGGATGAGATGCATTCGAATCAAGCCACAAATTATCAACAGTCGTTCATTAGAAAAAATAACGTTGTCATTAAGTGTCCTGCCAAGAACAAGTCACAGATCCCAGTTGCTAAGCTTGAATTGGAGAAGTTGGTTGAGAAAGTCACTTTGAATTCATACAATTGTACAATCATCAATTTGAACTATGCTCAATGGAAACTGCTCACGTCGTGGCAACTCAACAGGTTTTTCAATATGAATAGAAGAAAACCAACGAATTTCATCACGGAGTTGGAAAAGATGACCAATACCTATATCAAGTTCCCTAGATTGGATGAAGTCGATGGTAGTATCGCTTCTGTGGAAGGTATTCCTTTGGAGATCTATGGTGTTGATAATAATTCAAAGACTTGTGCTGCTGAGTTGAACAAGTATGTTCCTTATGAGTACGAGTTCACTTTGAGTAAATCTAGTTTGTTCAAACAACTGATTAATGTTTCTACTTCACCATCCTCCAACTTCACCACTTCTCATTCATCAACTTCGGCTGGGTCTAACCCAGGTAGCAGAAGTAGTTCTGGCTCGGGTTCCCCATTGAACAGATCTTCCAGTTTGAATAGATCTTCAAGTTTGTCTCGTCGTCAATCCCAGTCTCGTCGTCAATCCTCACAGCATCAACAACGTTCACCTACTGGTCCAACTCATCCTGGTCAAGCACAGAACCAGTATGGCGGTGAGCAACAATTGGCTCCATTGCAAGAGAAGTTCCTCTCTACGATTCTAGTTCCTTTGAAATTACTCTTCAATATCGAGATCCAACTTAAGTCGACTTCCAAAGCAGACCATATAATCTTGAACTACTACCCTACTTCATTTGACTACGACTCGAACTCAAACTCAAACTCCTCATCTCCATCCTCTTCATCAAACAACAACAACGGTGGTGGTTCCCAACAACAACAACAACAACAACACCAGCAATTTCAAATCACCTCAGATCGTCTCTCTGAACAAAAACAACAAAAGATCGTGTCATCAGACAAATTCCAAACCATCTTACTCACAGTGACTCAATTCCTTAAGGATAACTCATTCATTCTAATTTCCAAAAACATTAAGCCTTGCACATACGTCACACATACCAAAGAGTCCCTCTTGCTCCAACAACAACAACAAGCCCAGCAGCAACAACAACAGGCTCAACTTCAACTCCAGAGTCTCTCCTCTGGGGCAGGTAATCCAGGTAGCCGTAATGGAAGCAGTGATGGATTGAGTGCTTGTTCCACTGCAACGAATTCTCCATTCTTACAAAGCTCAAGCAAGAATAATTCGCCTCCTGGTTCTGCCGGTGGTAATAGCATGAACTCACCTTTCAATTTCATCCATGGTGGAGGTGCATCTGGTGCTTCATCTAGCGTTAGCGTCAGTGTCGGTGGTGGGTCGATGTTTGGTAGTGGTGCCGGAACAGTTGGTTCTGCGACATCCATCACTGGCGGTATGAACAGTGCTGGTGGTATGACCAGTGGTGGGTTTGGTGGATTGTCTGGTTTAACTGGCTTAGGCGGGTTAGCAGGCATGGTTGGTGGTTTGTCCGGTGCTGGTGCTGGTGGTGCTGCGTCAGGTGGATTCCAACCTAGTCAGATCTACCAACAACCTCGACCACAATCCCAACCCCAACAACAACAAGGATCGTTGATGTCTTCATTACAACAAGCCCAAGCCCAACAACAACAACAACAGGTTCAAGGATCATTGGGTTCGTTAGTTGGTGGTTCACAAAGCAGTTTGAATTTAAGTTTGGGTATCGTTGGTGGTGCTGGTGCTGGAGGTGCTGGTGGGTTTGGCCAACAACAACAGGCACAGGTTCAACAGCAACAGCAGAGTTTCCAGCAGGCTTTGTTTCAACAGCAGTTGGGACAAGGACAGGGTCAACAGGGTCAGTTTGGGTTCGGTGGTGGATACTGGAATTAGGGTACGGAGTGTCGGGTGTGAAAAAGAGGAGGAGGATGGTGGAATTGGAATTGAACTAACTGTTTTGAAATACGGTTGTTTTTGAAAACAATACTTTTTAGTGAATTGTCTTGTCCTTCCTCCTTGTTTGATATTGGCTTTTTGTGGTTGATTGCTATTCGTATTTCCACTTGTGTTTGTTTCTGCTTTTTTTTGTTTTTGTCTTGGTTTTTCTCAGTTTGCTGTGTTTTGCTTTTTGTCCTGATTTGATTTTGTTTTGTGTTCATTATGCTTGCGTTTTAACCTTCTCACCACATTGTCCTTCATCCATTTTTGCTTCCCTCATCAATCCTTATACACATCAATTGTTCCTCCACTGTCCTGTCCTGTTTTGTCTTGTTCTGTCCTATCCTATCCTATCCTATCCTATCCTATCCTATCCTATCCTATCCTATCCTGACCTGCTTTGTCCCGTTCTTCATCATAATTATCATTATACACCTTCTTCTGTCTGTCTTGTGTTTCATCGTTATACATGTTGTCTCTTGTTTCCATCGTTGCTTGCCTTTTCCACTAAACTTAATAATCTACCACCTTACATGTCTTGTGTTCATCTCCATTAATGTTATGCTTTCATGCTTGCTTGTTTTTTTCCTCACTTCCTGTTCATCTTACCCCTACCCCCACTTCTGTTTTAATTTGAATAAATTTCTGTTTTGATTTAAATGAACTTCATTTTTGTTTTGTTCTGATTGAAATGAATGAATTTTTGTTTTGATTTCAATGTTGTCTATCATCTTAGCACCCTACCTCGTGATATCCCCCATCCTATAGAAGATACACTCCCCACTTACCTACTTACTATAATTGCTTTCTTATACCAACATCCATCATTATATCACCTGTTTTTTCAATTGCATTTTATTGAGTTTTTTTATTTTAAACTTCCTGTTTTTGCTTTTTTCTGTTTAAGATTTTCTTGATCATCATCAATTTCAAATTCTTTTTGAGTTTGATATTTGATTTTTGAGTTGTTTGTTTTGTTTGTTCTTTGATTAACTCTTTTTTTTTTCATCTAATACTTTCTTTTTTTTAATATCATCTTCTTTATTTTTCTTCTATTTCATATTCCCCTTACAATACTTATATCCCCCTTTAACTTTGACTTTTTTACATTGAATTTTATCAACTTTACACTCCTTGACTTTTCAACTAACTACAACACGAATTGTTTTTTGCTGTTRGTTTACCTTACCGTAGCTGTCTGTTTTGTTTTCTTTTATAATATCTTACTTTTGTATATACCCGTTGTTCAACTTCCTTACTTCTTTTTAACAGATCTTTGTTTTATTTCATGTTGGTCATCATACATGCCCATATACACATGCAGCATTTCCCCAGTATAACATCCGCTTCAATGTGATATTTGGGTGACTTGCGTGCATGTGATGCGTGTCTGATGTTGACATGATTTTTACAGTTGCAACTTTACACTCCTTATATCTTGATCTCAACTTTATCGATCGGGTCTACCCAATTACTTTCATTTTTTAGAATATATCACCATGCCAATTATTAAATAAAAACAGTTTTTATTGCAAACATCTTGATTGAGTCCTATARTTAGCTGCAACGTACGTCCAATTTGTGGTATGTGCTCGTGCTTCACTTACGTCAGCCCTTACGCTACCACATGATGTATTCTCTTTCTCCCTTAATTCGCCTACGTCCATTGATCTATTCCACTTTCTTGTGTACATCTGGTCATCCTATAACTTCGATCTTATGACGACTACAAAAGACATCTATTTCATTTATTATACTCGTGTCATGGAAGGTGTCATTGGAAGGATCAAATACAAATTTTTTTGCGCTGTTGGGCCGATTAAAAGGCCACATGTGCCACTAGTACCTATGAAATTAGTATGAAGTTACCCACTACAGCTCAGATCAGGTGATGACGTTTATGACTACTTTTAAGAATTGTGGAACAGGTTTCACCATTCCCAATTTTTTTCTGAAAATGACAGGCTGTTGACTTCCAGACAATT
Source organism: Ambrosiozyma monospora (assembly GCA_001599995.1). Lineage (NCBI taxonomy): Eukaryota > Fungi > Ascomycota > Pichiomycetes > Pichiales > Pichiaceae > Ambrosiozyma > Ambrosiozyma monospora. The sequence continues at coordinate 8,232 of BCIP01000069.1, read as the reverse complement.
CAGCTTTATCTCTCATAATGACAACTTCCTTTCTCCTTCTTCTTTCATCGTTTCAGACTTCATTCAGTTCCATTTTTGAAGGGTCAACTTTACTTCAACCTAAACACACACACACACACACACACACAACTAGCAAGCCAACATTTGGTCAATTTTGCTCTTTCACTATATCACAGAACCACATGATCTGACACAATATGGCAATCACCCTTTCACCTTTTGTTAAAGAAGTCATCATAAAAGTGCCCAAGGAAATACAATTCGTTATCATCAAATTTGTGATTCATGATTACCTGGAAAATACCTATTTCAAGTTGATGTTTGACAATGACATTAAATCACCTCTATACCACAGACCAGTACCTCCTCTCAAACGATTACACTATCTAACTGCATTGATGGACATTGATACTGTTTTGGACAATATTCTTGCCGATACCATATGTGAATTGACTTTTGATGGTACAATTTTTGAAAGTAAAGTACTAAACAAATTTGTGGAATTTGTTCTGGCCAAATCGATAAAGATACACATAAAATCAGACTTAAGAATTCGGCTGGATAAAATTGGTCTTGAGTTGTTGAACCATGGTTGTTCTGAGTTTGTTGCTAATTATGAAAGCCATAAACGGGGCGAGTGCCCTGATTTTCCTGATAACAGCTTGAATTTTATTACTCATCTAAACTGTGATCTTTGGTCACTTGGTGATGCGTTTAAAGTGACACAAAACTTGAAGTCATTGGAACGCTTAAGAGGTATAAAAATATCAACAACAACTAGCTCTGTAATGCACTTGTTGGATGAGAAAACGGTTCAGAAACTTATAACTTGGCGCCGCCGTCGTGATTGCGAAGATGATTGTGATTGCGAAGGTGGCTGTGTATGTGCTAGCCATACAAAGAAGCATGTTGTTTTGTCCATTAGCTGGGATTATTTCCTTAAGAATTCTKCTTTCATCTTTGTTTCTAGATTGATAGATTTGAATAGAAATGGAGACTTTGAGATTGAATGCCGTGRAATTTCCTCGTCTGAATCGTTGGGTTCTCATTTGCTTTCGGATTTACACAAGGATGAAATGACATTGTTGAAATTATTGGAGTTAAAGAGTCCTCTTGACAATATTGGATTGGAAGATATTGCACAGATTAGTAAAGACACGGACAGGAGAATGGCGCTTATTGAACATGAAATACCAGAGGATCAAGATATAATACCGAGAATTAATTTCATTGCAAAGAAATGTGCAACTGACTTTACGGAGATGCATATAATAGCCTTCAGCTCTGGATTTTCCTTCAGACATCTTGAATCACTGAAGAAATTGTCATTAATGTATTGCACTGTTAGCTACGATTGTTTGAATTGTCTTCCTGATACCTTGTTGTCATTAACAATGAAAAGGGTAAATCTTGAGGATTCTGTATTCCATGAAATAAGACTGCCTATTCATTTAAAGAGTTTGAGTGTTCATGTTGATCTCTCTGTCGAGATACTATCTAATATTGTGAACCGAGATCAACTAGGGGAGCTCACTACTGTCGAGATAAACTTGAACATATATTCCACGGAAGGTTACACTCATACCCAAAGAAAAGAGAGCACATATTTTTTTCAATTGGRAAAATTCCTGCATGAATTGCCTATACTGGAGTGTCTCTATCTGGAAACTAATGAAGTGACAAATATGAAGCAGATGGTARAAGACTTGTCTTTGAATACTCTTGATTCTTTGGTTGGTCTTTCATTCAACCCGGATTCAAGTTGTGAGATTGATTTTCCGCTCTCGTGTTTGCCCCCCACATGTGTCTCGCTTCAACTTGGAGGATTCATTGCTCTTTCTGGGCAATTCCCGGAAACGTTGAATACTTTGGAAATATATCTGCATGATTATTCTAAATCATTCGATTACTTCTGGGACCGATTTATAACACCATTGAATAATTTATATTGTCTGAAGATTTACATTCCAGAAATAACCGAAACTATTGATTTTTCATTCTTACAATTTCCAGATCRTATTCACACTTTTGAATTAGTCAGATCATATGGTGGTGTATGTAAGTTCATCTTTAATGAATTGCCTCCATCCATGATTTTCGTTTCACTTAGGTGTATGGCATCTTCTGAGAGAAATTATGTTGTGTTCCATAACGTTGACGATGAAACTCTTAAATCAATGAAGAATAAATTTGTTTTTGATACCGAGAATGTTTTATAAAATTTATATATAATATACATATATATCAATTCACCTGCATGTATACTTAGTACTTACTTACTTATATACAGTTAATTAGTTACAAATTCTCAAATTAAAACACATGGTATATACTTTATATGCATGTGCACATAAGAACATTCAACATACATGCATGATAAATATATATATAGCTAGAAAACAAAGAACGAATATTAAAGAACATAGATTATAATGCAAAGTAAAAAGAAAAAGTAAATAATATACACAACCCTGATAAACAACAACGTACATTTATCCAAAACATTATTGTGGGATATAGATATAGATAAATATATGGAAAGCAAGAAATCAAAGTAAAAGAAAACTGGAAAGCAAAAAAAGCAATTACTAAAATCAAAGAACAGAAAAGAACAGAACAGAAAGAAAAGAAAGGATATATAATATTCAAATCATAACAATTTTGAACAAGTTAGCACCAGGGTCCGTACCATGAGCATGAATGTGAGAGTAGGAGTGGGTACCAGCTAAAGATAAAGCCAAAGATATAGCAGCTGGGGTGGATTTTGGTGCTGGTGCAGTGGGGTATATATGTATGTGTGTACGAAAAACAAAGGGATGGATACCAGGGGTATCATAGAACCAACAACCAGCACCGAAACAAAATTAAACCAAGCAAGAGTTGCAACCACACAATCATTCATTCAGACTAATCTTATCATGTAAATCATTCAACGCACTTGCGAAAACACTCAATCCGTCATCTTCACCATTCTCACTTCCATTCTTACCATCATCTTCATTATCAAGAGGACTATGCACACTGTTTGTTTCACGGTGGATACTACCGGAACGACTATGGTATCCAGTTTCTGAACCACTTGTGTTGTCGTCATTTTGATTGTTGTTGTTAGCGTTGGTGTTGGCAGAGACAGCGGTGGTGGTGGTGTTAGTGGTCGAGGAAGAAGTCATTTCGAGCATCTGTTGTTGTTGTTGCTGCTGCTGTTGTTGGTATTTGAGATTTTGCATGTGATGTTGTAGATCTTTTTGAGAAGTTGTCGTGTCAGAAGAATYTTGTTGCTGTTGTTGGTGTTGCTGTTGATGATGACTATGATGGCTACCTTGTTGACTCAGCCCAATAACAAACCCGGACCCAGAACCTAATGCTCTTCTCAACACAGAATTATTGTTCTTCAATCTACTTATCAGCTCATCTCCAGCACCAGCACCATTACCATTGTGATCATCTAATTCTTGTTGGGTTTGAAAACTCGAATCCAAGGGAGATCTAGTGATACTTGACACAGTGGCAGGTGCAGAAATAGAAGAGTGTTGTTGTTGTTGTGGTGAGTTGCCTAATGAAACTGATGATCCATGACGACCGTGACTGTATAGTTGGGACTGAGAATGGGATGGTGTGCGTGAACCTTGACGGATTTGAGCTGATCTTGATCTAGATCTAGAATGTGAATGTGGCTGGGAGTGGGGGTATGAGGAGTATTTGGACTGGGAGGCGGCGTGGGATTGGGAGAGTGAACGTTGATGTTGTGTAGCTAATAGCATTTGTTGTTCAATGAATTCATTTTGTCTTTGTTGTTGTTGACGATCGATACCATCTTCTGAAATGATTGAAACTTGTCTCGTTGGAAGTGGTTGGGATTGAGATTGAGATTGAGGTTGAGGTTGAGGTTGAGGTTGACTACCGGATAATGATCTCGATCTACCGTTACCACCAGTACGCAAAGCAGCCACAGCAGCAGCTTGTGCCAAAGTTGTTGAACCACCAGCACTTGAACCTGAACCGGAACCACCAACTTGAACACCAGTACCTGCATCAGAAGAAACACCAACTGGGTCATTCAAAGACTGTAACCACTGTTGAGTACTATTCAAAGCAGCATTAATACCACCACTAACACCAGAGCCAGCACTAGTAGCACCAGCTCTAGTAGGATGGGCAACAGACTTAGGATCAGTTGGATTCGTAGATGGCAAACCTTTATGACTCAAATGGTTGAAATCCAAATTGAACTGGCCTGAATTGGAATCAAACGAGAAATTCAATCTTGACTGACAAGGAAACAGCAAATCAGTCGAACCTGACCCAGTGGCACCACCATTGTTGTTGGCATTACCTGAACCAGCACCACCTGCAACAGACACGGTTTTCTTACCTCTTCTCACTTTTCTTCTCTTTGTTGCTGTAGTGTTGTTGTTGTTAGAGTTGGACAAGTCGGAGTCTAGGGATTCATCATCTTCAACGATCAAACTGATGTCTTTCTTCTTGTTACCAACGTCTTCATGACAGAGCATCTGGGAGTAAAACTTGCCGTTTTTCCAATTCGTCGATCTCGTCTTGAAAACGTACCCGAACGTAGTCAAGATATCGAGGATTCTGTTCAGGTAATGCACCTTAAGCTTGGTCTTCACGCACTCTCTGTATCGTTGCACCCTGGTTCTTTCTGAAGCTATGGAGAGTAATTCTGTGGATGAAGCACCCGAAGCGGAGTTGGAGTTGTTGGATGTGAGTGGGTTGGAAGATGGTGTGAATCGTGGAATGATGTAGTCGGCAATGACCATGGAGTATTTCAATGAGAAGATGTCGGTTTCAAAGTTATGTGAGAGGCTTTCCAAGAGTGATTCGAAAGAGTTACCGTTTTCCAATGGGTCCAAAGTTGACAAGTTAGGTTGTTCTTGAGGTTGTTGAAGAGCAAACTGTAATGAAGAAGGAGACGAGGATGTGCCGTCTTGATGATGATGTTGATGGTGAGATTGAGAATATTGTAGCTGTTGGATTTGCTGTTGTTGTCTCTTTTGAACCTGTTGTTGTTGTGAAGAAGTAGGGTATTGGGTGAAAGATTGTTGTGATGGTAGTGATAACACGTTATCGAAGTAAATGTCCAGAGTTGATCTGCTGGACTGTTGAACCTGAGATTGTCCTTGAGTCTGACTTGCATATTGATATTGATCTGTGGTTTGATAAGAGTTGGTATTGGTGGCAGAATTGGTATTATTCATGGATGGAACGAATGAAGAAGATGATGATGATGAAAGATTAGCATTGGAATTAACATTAGCATCAGGATTAGAATTGGAGTTAGGAACAAAAGTGATATCATTTCTTTGAACACCCATAGATTTCAATTTTCTTAGCATTTTCTGTTTTTGGTTCTTCTTATACTGTTGATTTTTCTTTCTGCAAGTATCGCAAGTTTTATATTTCTGCAAAGTTAAAGGATTTTCATCAGTTATGTAAACACGTCTTTTAACTTTACATTTTGCACACACCTCATAGCTGTCATCATCCATGGTTGATTGAGAGTGCGATTGTGGCAAAGCCTGGGCCTGTGATTGGTAGGATGAAGATGACAGTTGATTATTACTGAGGTTCAGGTTGATGTTGTCGTTGAAATGGGAGTGTTGTGACTGTGACATGAGAGTGTTCATTGTTGTTCTTGTTCGTTCTATAAATATCAAGTAGGCTCAGACGTGACGGTGAAGTTTGTTCGAGTTTGAGCGACACTATATAAGTTGGGGGGGACTGGGGAGACTGGGAGACTGGGAGACTGGGAGAGCGTGTGGGACGTGGGCCGTGGACTGGACAGTGGACTCGGGGAATCTGGAGGGGAGAATTGACCGGCGGACGTGAACGGTGAGAGAGGAAAGGGGAGGTGAATTATATACGTGGAGCTGAAAAGTGGAGCTGAAAAGAGTCTAGACGATAAGCAAATCAAATAAGTCAAAGCAGAGTGACCAGGTGTCGTATTCGTATAGAGGTTATATGTTATATGTTAGCTGTTAGCTGTTAGATGTGCTATGTTTGTTATGTGGGATATGATATATCTTAGGTGTTATGTGTTATTATAAAACGAGTGATGATTTATGTGATATGATAAATTGGAATCAGTATAGCAGTTTGAAGATGAATATGAACAAAGCAGAAAAGGGCGGATTCGCCGGTATTTGTAATTCTGACTCTGTCTAGCTCTAGCTCTAGCTCAATATGAGAATCTGAGAATGTGAGCACGTAACGGACCACGGTATTCTAAAAATGTAAGATATAGTGCGTTACTGCAGCTTTGAAGGTATGATGTATGTACTATGGCCACCAGTGACCAGTATATCCAATCGTAGGCAGCACAAAAAGAAGAAATTTTGGAATCCCGGATATGTCTTGGCTGGGTCCTCAACTATAATAAGCTGTTTGAAGAACAATATCCGCTAAGGCCTCACAGCTTTGTGCTAGTCTTGACTGGTGTGTAGAGTTGTGTTGCCGAGGATCAGGAACAGTTGGAAACTAGTGTTTAAGCAGTAAGCAGTGTGTGGACTTGTGGACCTGTGTTGTGGTGTGCTGCACAATATGGGCAGTTTATCTTTGTATATGGTAAATTGGGGCAATGTCAATAATGTCAATAATGTCAATGTTTAAGCCTAGCTGTTGGATGCGTACTTAGTACTATATAGAGTTTAGAGTATCTGAGGGCTATTGCCGATTGGGGAATGCGAAATTTGAATAATTATCAAGACATCAATAACTTCATCTTAACAGGATCAAAAAAAGAAATCACCAACACCGGAACACCAATCAAATCTCAAGAAACAAGTGAAAATTCGCACTTGAACACTCAAATTCTTGTTCAAATTCTTCTTCAAATTCTCCAATTCTTCTGCAATTCTTCAGCCCACTCCACCTTGCACAGTTCACTCCCCGTGTTAAGCCTCAACGTCCAGCACAAGCTCCAGAGTCACCGGCACACTGCTCGCCCGTCTGTGCCGCAACACTCCGGAAACGGAACCAAGTCAACGAGGCTCATACTCTCTAAAATTTTCATGAGGCTCGCCCAGACCGCCCACACAGCCCGGCAAACAAATTTCTGATTCTCTTAACCTAATTTGTCAGTTTGTGCTTCTTCGGCCATTCCCACCACCATAAGCTTCTGCAGAAACCGCATCACTTGTGCATCTCCTCTCTTTATCGCGGTTTTTGAAACATGTAATCAGTCACCGAAAGGCGATTGAAACGTGTGTACTTTCACCTAAAACCTATGCAACTGGACAATAGAATAATTGGTGATTCATTCTATCTCTCATCATATTTCCTTTTTTTGTTTGTTTGTTTGTTGGATTGTTTGTTGGATGGCTATACAGTGATCAATCTTGCATTTTATTATGCTGGTTTTTCTTGGCCCAGACCCCAGTCTTTAAATTTCTTCAGGCACACACACACATATCACTCACTATACCTGGACTGCCATCTTAAATTTCTAGCTAGTACCTTTATAGAAGGTAGTACGGTCCCGCGGGGACCAAAATTGTGACGTACACTGAGCCTAAGAAATGCCAATCTTTTTCTTTCTTATGTCGTGTGTACCTTTAGTGAATCATACGTTTATGGGCACGACCTAGACCTCTACCTAGAATCAGGAACGTTCATGGGTAGATGCCGGCATAGATGGCTTGATGGTTAACAAGAGCCATATGTGAGTTCCTGACTTCATGTATTATGTGCATGCCTTCACATATTTCAAGTCAGCCTCCTAATTTACTTATAGAGATTACAATGTCATCGCGTTCCGAGTGGGGCAAGGTGCAATCAAATTGATTCAAATCAAGGCTTTATTCAGATCCGGCGATGGTGATATATGGGTCTAGATTCTAGAATCATGCAATGGATTTTTTTAGATATGCGCAGGATATTTATATTTTTCAAAACATACAGCTTGCTTGACGCGTGATCTTGTATTGATATCATTTATTTTATCTATCATCTAGATGATTTGTCGATAACAAACACTATATTTATAAAGTAGGCTTATACAGGTACAAAAGCACTCACATATGCACATACAGTTAACTATCTTTAATTCATGATCAAGAAAGATGAGGCTGTCCTCGTACATGCATGAGTTAAATATATCTTTCGATGTTTAATTTGATCTATATGTTTGAATCAGCAAACAGCAAAATATGAGATCCTGCACCAATGACCATATTTGTGTGATCTTGTGTATCAATCAATAAAGGTAACCCCCAT